>PVKC010039471.1:0-12496 GCA_004027635.1 Crocidura indochinensis | reverse complement strand
AGTTCATCAGTGTAGCACTCTATGAAGTAAGTGTGTTTTATTATCATCTCTTTTCACAGACTAGGAAACTAGGAAAAATGAGGTGGTCCTTCTAAGATCCCACATTCTGCATATGAGAGTCATAGATTGAGACCTTGCTAAGGTCCTTAGACTGTAGTCAATGTTTCTGCCTGACAACTGACTCCAATTGGAGCAACACAAATTTGATTTTGATTTCTTTATTCTTTTAAATATTATCATATGTTTCTGGTTACAGCATATCTAATCCTAGTTTTTTAAAAGAAGACACCAGGGCAACATTAATTTTATCATAAAGGCTCTGTTCCTTAAATGAGGTGCATTTTAACTAACACATAAGCAGAAAACATTCCTAAAGAAATGGATCCCGAAAATGTATATTCTACAATGCCATATTTCTCTTAGCTTTCAATATTTTGCAGGCTTCTAAGAAAAATTTATCATTTATTTTATTATTATCTTTTCAGAAGAGATGGCAGATGGAGTTTATTGTTACTTCTCAGCATAGAGGCATCTGACCTGTTCAAATCGATTCATGCAACTCATTTGTGTTGAGGTATGTGAGGAAGATGGAATTGCATTGGTCAGCAAAGCCCAAGAGAATCTTAGTCCAGTGGGAATATAAATATAGAAACAGACACAGACACTGTAAATTAGGCTGAGACCAACTGTGGAGAAAAATCTGACTATGTGACTTAAGTACCAAAAGCGTTAGAATGTGGAAGAATTACTTGCATGTGGGAAACATTGTTGAGAAAAGTAACCCTAGAAAACTATAATCTGAAATATAATGGAGATTTTGATAAGTAAATGGTGCCCTCTGGAGTTGGCCAACACTAAACCCAGGAGAAGAAGGAAGTCTGAGAGTATGTCAAAATCATCACAAACTATTTGCAGTACCAGATATTTTATATTATTTAGCTTTCAGAAAATGGAGCCCCTCTTTGGGCAGAGTTTAATGTTCCATTTCTGCATATTCAACCACAAAAGATGGCAGTTTTCAAAGAATGTCATTCTCTATCATGAGCTTCTCCTCCACTTATAGCTTTTAACCCTTTTTCCATAGTTCTTAGCACAAACAAAAGTTCCTAAGGAGTGAGTGCTTTATACCCTTTTCCATTCTCCCAGAATACTGGTGTTTATATATGTAACCTCTTATTGCCTTTAGCTGCTGAATTATTATATTAGTTAACTGCTCACTTACCAGATTAGATCTTGTCCTTAGCTCTCCAAAAGCAAAGTAAGTATATTCATTATTGGGTTTCCCATGTAAAATATAATACTCAGCAACTTTCTACTAAAATTTTTAATAAAAACACCATGCCTTAGGATAATTATAGGAATTCTAAGAGTGAAAAGACTTTTAAAAGTGTCTCCCCAGGTTCTGATTCTACCATAGCCATTGGGTGTGATAAAGACTATCAGAGGGCATCAACAAGAATACCATCATCAAGATCTATAGTCCAAGAATAGCAGACTGCAAACCAGATCACTGGATAGGAACATACTGGGCCAGAGTCTAAGATATGAACCTTAAAACCAGATGTCTAGGTTTTGACAGATCCCCCACTATGAGCTATATGTAAGACATGGATATTAATGAACCAAGCTAACTTTCTGTAAAAGTTAACTTTTAGTTACCTAGCTAACTTTCTATACCAGGTATTGTATTGAAAAGGTTAATCTGCTAAGAACAATGCCTGTTACATTGGATATTCTATAAAAGCGATTGTTTTACTAGATCAGTTACTACTTGAATTCCCTCCACAAAAACTCCCACTACTGAAGGAATTTGGGCAGAAATTGGTATGTGGGTTGAAATCCTTCCCCTTCCTTTGAAAACGAGTGAAAGGGAGAGGGAAGCCCATTGACTATATGTTAGATACAGCTTCTCTATATGAGTCACCAGGCAATTCAGTAGTAGCTCTTTTTTATTGGAAAGGCACTGACTGGACAGCTCAGTAACTTGGAGGGGATACCAATTTGTGCTGGTGCTGGCTCCCTTCTCCTGTTTTCTAAAACTGCCAGGCAAAACAAAGAACTAACAGTCTGCCCTCTCCGAAGTTCCACACCATTAGGACTATATTTCCAGACCAATTATACTAGGAGCTTCATGTAGAACACTATCCAGCAACAATGTGGAATCCAGACAAAAATGCTTTAAAAATAATATTCTCAAGTTGCTAATCACTCAATTCTATCCCCTGTAATTCCACTAGCTTTCAAGATCACTTTTAAAAGCAAAGACTGCTTTGATTTTCTCTTATTCAAGTTCCTCAAAAGCTGATGATAATTGCATCAAAAATCCCTCTCCTCAAATAACAGACTACATTTTACTCCTTTCTCTGCCTTTTTGGTAAGAATTGTGTTTTAACCAGGCTGCCAGGAAACTACCTGGGTACAGTATGAATGCCTGCTTTTAACCATTGACCTCAGAACTGCCAATTGGAGGATACCCTCAGATTTCCATCACAGGATCATAGAGCATCTTTTGTGTCTGACACTACCCCCAAAGGATTTCCCCAATGAACTTTGTACACATCAAAGTAAAAGTTTGGAAGTTTTCTATAACACATGCCTTTGTAAACAAAAGTGCTGCACATTAGTGATCTTGCAATGGCCATAAAAATCACATCTTTCTCCTCTCTTCTCACTCTAGGACTAGCATTTCAAAAGAAGAGAGTCTATAATAAAGGAAACCTTTGGTATAAATGAAAAAAAAGTGATATAAACTAAAGCCATAACCTCCAGAGACAATAAATTCCCAAGAGGATCAAAAGACATTGGAAAGAGAGAGACTGGGAAAAAGTCTGAAAGAATGAACAAAGAAATTTCATATTCAGAGATCATATTTAGATTGGTATAAAAGCCAGCTAACTCAAGTCTGAACCAGACAACACATATTTCTGAATGGGATTTACCTTCCACAACTATTGTTTACATAATATACATATTGATAATTCATAATTGTTTTCATAATAGCAAGTTTCAGTGTTAACATTCAGATTCGTCAGATGAATCTAAACATATTACCTCAGAAGATAACTAATTATACACTGTCAAGACATAGGATAACAACTGTTTTACATTGATATGAGACTATTTCAGAGCTAATTACATCAATGTTTACTACCCCAATGGTACCATGTCAATTTTTGTAAATTGAAGAGTGTTGACTGGCTCTAGAAATTCAAGTCCATATAGAAACTATAACTAAAAAAATGAAAGAAAAAAGCATATTCAAGAAAAATATGTAAATAGAAAATGTCTCCCATAATTTCATTTCCTAATATAACCATCTTCATACATTAATTAGTAATTTTAGATAGAGTTACATATTTTACATATATATTCATAAATATATATTTCATTTAGTTTTTTATTTTGTGCTATACATATGTTAACAGAATATAATGTTTCTGAAGTCATCAAAATAATTACACTAATTTGATACTTTCTTTGAAAATATTTAAAATGATAATATGCTTTTTAGAAAACATTTTCTGAATACCAATTTCAGATTGTAGGAGAAGTAAATCAGTCTGTGTTCTAATACTATCCCATACTTTTCAATATTCTGATTATACATGTAGATGAAATTCACCTCAGTTGGTATCTGAAGTTAACTCAGTTTAGGCTGATATAATAATATATCATCCATTTTAGACAACCTATTTTAGTTTAAGCTTAAACAACAGAAATTTAATTCTGAAAGCTCTGAGGACTAGCTATCTAATATGAAGTTGTTGGGTTTTTTTTTTAATCAGGCATTTATAAATTGTCAAGATTGCATCCTTATCATCTAATTACCTTCCCCCAATACCACCATATTAGTAATTAGGGTAACAACATATAAATTTGGGGGATGATACATTTAGTCAGTAGTACGTAGCTTGCTTGCTCATCAGTAGGAGTGCACAAGAGAGGGGAAATTAAAGTGTTCAGATTATATTGGGTACACAAAACACTCAAAAGAAGAGGGCTGAGAATTTTCAGAATGTGGATATGATGATGGAACCTAAGGTCTACTACTTTTTTCTCATCTATTCCCTAAATAACCCTCCTCTGTTTTATTCAAAAACCTCAAGTATATCTCCATTAATATTTTATTTCAAGGAACAACCTTTATCTTTTGAATACATTTTTTTTCTTTCTCAGGCTTTAATGCTGATGACACTTCTTCAATAATCACTTTTAGCAGGTAGTTGAATTCCCAAAGAGCTATCATGACTCACCCACATGCACATGTAGGTACCCTAATCATAGGTAGAAGTGACCCTGGACCTCTCAGTATCATAGAGTTAGTCACTGGAGAGATGTTGAAAGGAGACTTCTGTAAGGAGACAGTGAAGGGAAGGTATGGGAAGAAGGCATTTTGGAGGGTAACTGAATAATTGACTCCATCTAAGTACTACTACTAAGTACTACTAAGTACCAATGATAGAACAGGCAAAATCCAGACATTTCAGTGAACCAATAGACAAAAATCTATGCTTAAATGGAGCTTACAGTACAAGAAGGAGTGATAAAAATAAGTAAGAGACATCGTGAGTCAAATGTTCAAAAGTGTATAGTAAGTGGCAAGTATTTTAAGGAGAAAGAAGACCAAGAAGAATAAAAGAACTGCTTACAACTTCCTGATCAACTTGGGTTTATCAGGTAACGGTTCACTGAGAAAATGAGACACATTGATGACGGTAAGAAAGTTAATTAACCCTTCGACTATTTATGGGGAATATATTCTAAGAAGAAAGAACTTCCAATGCAAAGGCTCAACAAAGGAGTATATCTCCACTCCTATGCATATACCCTAGGAACACAAAAACAAAACACAAGAATGTCCTTTGTATGCGTCATTTGTGCGCAGCTCTATTTACTATAGCTGGAATCTGGAAGCAACACAGGTGCCCAACAACAGATGAGTGACTAAAGAAGCTGTGGTACATATATACTATGCAGCTATTAGGAAAAATGGAGTTGTGAAATTTTCCTATACATAAATGGACATGGAAATTATTATGCTGAGTGAAATGAGTCAGAGGGAGAGAGATAGACACAGAATGGTCTCACTCATCTAGAGATTTAAGAAAAATGAAAGATAGTTGGTAATAATACCCAGAGACAATAGAGATGAGATTTGAAAGGATCAGCTTATGGTAGGAAGCTTACCACGAAGATTAGTGAGTATGGGGCCAGAGAGATAGCATGGAGGTAGGGTGTTTGCCTTGCATGCAGAAGGATGGTGACTCGAATCTGAGTGTAGAGGCAAAAGTAACTCCTGAGCACTGCCAGGTGTAACCCAAAAACAAACAAACAAAAATATTAGTGAGTGTAGTTAGAGAAATAACTACACCAATATATATCATCACAATGGTAGTGAGTGAGGGAAATAGAATGCCTGTCTTGAAGACAGGCAGGAGGTGGGTGAGAAGGGAGCTAGAGGGGCATTGGTGGTGAGAAAGTCACACTGGTGAAGGGTGATTGAAACCCAACTACAAACATGTTTATAATCATGGCACTTAAATATTTTAATTAAAAACAAAAGAGTATATTTGAGTGTTTCCATAACAATATTTTTACTGCCAGCAAAATTGGAAATGGATGAATTCGAGGTCATGAGGGTAGGCATTAAAAAAACCTTGACTATACATTATTTTAGGGATAGAATGACACAATTGAAGCTCTTAACAGATAACTTACTTACAAAAGAATAAGCAAAGAGCATAGTTGAGAAGCAATAAGACAGCTGAGGGGCTGCTGCAGTCTTTCACAGAGAGACGATAAGCATGATTTGGTTGAACAGGGATGGGAGTAATCATAAACAGGGCAATGGTTTCTGGTCTAGACTGAAAATAGAACACTGGAATTTTTTTGAGAATCAGATATAGGGTACAAAAGAAAAAGTGGCAAAGGTTATATATCCAAGGGTTTAGATTTTGAAGAATCAAAGGAGTGGACTGAAATGAACAATACTGAAAATTGGGAGGTAGATTGAAAAATTGTTATGAGTTAGTAAGACTAGTGGAGGTAAGAATGCAAGGAAACTGACAAATTGTAACATTGATAATAAACCAAGTTTCACAGAACAAAAAAACTTACAAATGAACAGACAAAACAAAAACATACTTTTCTGCAAGAACAACTAGTGGTTAGTGGAAAGGAATAAGAAAGGAGAGTGGATAAATGAGGGTAAGAATAAATATGCTGGCAGATAGAGACTTGATTTTTGGTTATATTCAGAATATTATAAATAAATATAATACCAATAAAAACTTTCAGATAAGCATTTGTGGCACTAATATTCACTAATATTTACTCATTTTCCTTAAAAGTGTAAATTTTTTAGTTGAATATATGGGTATTATGCTAGCTTGCTCAGATTTTTATGCAACTATATAAAGCATCTGTTCAAGTACTGACCAATGAATATAGAGATATTTGCAAATTTAAACAATGAGTTGAAATATATTTCCCCTTTCTTATGCTTCTGTTTGGTGACAGAGACAAGAAAAGTGACCTGGGATCATAAAAAGTAAAACGCACTCAGAAAACAGCAGAAAAACAAAATATGGTCAAATTCTACTTATCATTGCCTACTCACACTTATTTATAATGGATAAAATGCTTTTGTTTTTTAAGTCTATGTGTTGGGGTTAAGTCTTGATACTATTGCCCAGTATTTAATATAATTTAGTAAAAGACAAGTTTTTTTTTTTCAGTTGTTCTAAGCACACAGTCCAAAAACCTAAAGAAGTCAACACAGTAATTGACAGGGTAACAACCAGCCTTTGCTTGTCCTTTTGAAAATATCTGCAGGGTATTTGAATTTCAATGCTCCAAGGAATTGACAAAAGGCTCAAGCTTAAAGTAATATTCTATTTATGTAACTATTGTTTATCTAATAACCTATGACTTCTCTTCCAATCAGTAGAGCAAAGTCAATTCACACCTGAAGCTGAGATTTCAGGGAGACATATTATCTTACTTGTTGTTAGGACAGGAAAAAAGCATCACAGCATTACTTTCCTCAACTTCAAGCTTACTATAAAACTTTAGTTATTAAAACATCTTAATATTGGAATAAAGACAGACACTCAGTTCTGAGACAGATCCTCTCTGAGACAGATCTGCAGGTGTCTGATCAATTAATCTTTGATAAAGGAGGAAGTAATATGAAGTGGAATAAGGAAAACCTTTCCAACAAGTGGTGTTGGGAAAACTGGTCAGCTACATTAAAAAAGTGAACTCAGACCTATTTTTAATGTTGTGCAGAAAAGTCAAATGGAAACGGATTAAAGATCTTAATATCAGACTTGAAACTATAAAGTACATAGAGGAAAACATAGAACTAGCTATGATATTGAAGATAATGACATCTTCAAGGTTGAAATACCACCTACTGACCAAGCAAGTAGAAGTTAAGATAAATAGTGCAATTAGATTAAACTGAGAAGGTTTGGCACAGAAATGGTAACCAGGACACAAAGACTACTCACAGAATGAGAGGAACTATTCACCTGGTAAATGGTTAATACCTAATCACTGGTCGTGCTTAATAAGAAAAAAAAAAAGATTTATGGCTGGAGTAGTGGTTCAGCAGTAGGGTGTTTGCCTTCCACGTGGTTGACCTAAGATTGACTTTGGTTTGATCCCCCCGAGTCCCATATGGTACCCGAACCAGGAACAATGTCTGAATGCAGAGCTAGGAATGGCTGCTAAACATCACTAGGTGTGGACCAAAAACAAAAAACAAACAAACAAACAAAAAACCCAAACCCATTTAACTTCATCTGCAAATGGGCAGAAGAAATGAACAGAAACTTTCTCCAAAAAGAAATACAGGGGCCTGGGAGATAGCATGGAGCTAAGGTGTTTGCCTTTCATGCAAAAGGTCATCAGTTCGAATCCCGGTGCCCCATATGGTCCCCGTGCCTGCCAGGAGCAATTTCTGAGCATGGAGCCAGGAGTAACCCCTGAGCACTGCTGGGTGTAACCCAAAAAAGACCAAAAAAAAATACAAATGCACTTGAACAAAATTCTTCACGTCAGTAATCATCAGGGAGATGCAAATAAAAATAATAATGAGATATCATCTGACACCACAGAGACTGACCCACATCATAAATGACAAGAACCAGTGCTGGCATGCATGACAGGAGAAAGGGACTCTGCTGGTGGGACTATTGAGACATCCAGAATATTTGGAAAATAATACGGATTTTCCTGGAAAAACTAGAAACTGAGTTCTCATATGATGCAGCAATACTGTTCCTAGGAATATACCCCAGGGATCCCAAAACACAATGCAGAAAAACCCTCTGCATTTCTATGTTAATTGCAACCCTAATAGCCAGGATATAGAAGCAAACCAAATGCCTGAGAACAGACGAGTGGATAAAGGAACATAGTACATCCACACAACGGAATACTGCACAGCTGTTAAGAAAAATAGTCATTAAATTTGCTTATTCATAGATGTATATGGAGAGTATTATGCTGAGCAAAATCAGTCAGAGGGATAGGAATAGACCTATAATAATTGCACTCATTTATGGAATATAAAAATATCCAAGAATAATAGAGACAAGGTCTAGAAGGACCAGTCCATAGTTGGAAGCTTGACACAAATAGTTGGGGATATGTGAGTGCAATTAAAACAGGAAAAGGAACCACTATCGCACTAATGTAATGATTATTGGAACCGATTTTATTCAGACAAAAATTGGGTGCTTAAAAGAGATAAAGTGATATCTCAAGTAGCAATATTGCAAAGCACATTGTCTAAAAGATAAAAAGGAAGAGAGAGTGAGAGAAAGAAAGAAAGAAAGAAAGAAAGAAGAAAGAAAGAAAGAAAGAAAGAGAAAGAAAGAAAGAAAGAAAAAGAAAAAGAAAGAAAGAAAGAAAGGAAGGAAGAAAGAGAGAGAGAGAAAGAAAGATATGTTTGCCACAGAGGAAGGCAAGGGGAGAACAGAGGGGAGGAAGGACAGAGAGAAATGGGACATCAGTTGTGGGAAATTTGTATTGATGAAGGGAAGGGTGTTGGACATTATATGACTGAAATTCAATCTTGAACAACTTTGTAACTGTGTATCACATGGTGATTCATATAAATAATTTATAAAAAGAAAGAAGCATCAAAAATGTCTAATCCACCATAAAACTTAGTCATCATCTTCTGATTAATGAGACCATTGTATGATCTCATCCCACCATAGAATGCAGGTCAGTTTCTAAAATGACACCAAACCAAACATATCCTTTAACCCTACATTGTGGGAGCTTAATCATAACTAATCAATAAATCTTTCTCAAATGTGTAGTCAAGTATATTGCATTGGTCACCAACTTTTACATATTCAGTGATATAAATGAATCTAGTGCAATAGATGGTGATATGGCTCAATAGCAAAGTTCATGCCTTGCATTGATGAAACCTGGGCTTGAACCCTGTGACACAATAAATAAATGCATCCAATCTAAAAAAGGCAAGCAGCGGCCATGCCTTATTTCTTTCTGTGATAAGAGTCTCTGCTCAGGGTCCAGTGAGAAAGGAAAACCAACCAGTCAGCCAATTGTGATCAAGGTGTGCCCCAGTACCAAAGGAACTAAATACTATGAAAAGACAAATGGGTGGACTTAAATCTGGTTAGAGCAATAAAGATAGAATAGACCATAGTACTTACTTATGGATAGTATAGGCAAGATGAAAACATTTTAATGGCCACTTTCTACATTAATTGAATGGAATGGTACTGAGCTATAAAACAGGATTGACAGTTGCCCAGTATATGATTTGAATCATAAATTATATAACCAGACATGTATTTTATGCCATAAACTACATAGACAATAGAAGTTATCATTATATAAATCAGGGGTCTCACACTCAATTTACCTGGGGGCCACAGGAGGCAAAGTTGGGGTGATTCTTGAGTGCAAAGTCAGTAGTAAGCCTTGAACACTGAGGGGTGTGTGACCCAAACAACTAAAACAAAGCAAAACAAAAAAAGATTCCTCTAGGGCAGGGCCACAAAATGTTGTATGGAGGGCCTTCGGACCAGGAGTTTGAGACCCCTGATGTAAATTTTGTTTTGGAAGCAGAAATCTTATAAAGTAGAAAACAGAAATCAATGTATTAATAGATAGTACAGTGGGTAGGGCTATTGCCTTGCGTTCAGCAAAGCCAGCGTTGATCCCTGACATTGCATGTAGTTCCCCTAATAGCCAGGAGTAATCCTTGAGAACAAAGTCAAAAATAAGCCCTTAGAACTGCAGTGCATTATCTGAAAAACAAAACTTTAAAAAATGAGATTAATATTTTGGCAATTTTATATTAGCCAAAATATCTAATCTTGACATTGACAAAACATGAAGAAACAGAACTTGACAGAAATAGTGGCTTCTATATGGAACTAATATCATGTAGCTCAAATCCCTTTAACAAGTATATATCTTTATGGACTGAAGAGATAGTACAGCAACAAATAGGGTACTTGCATTGCATGTAGCTGACCAGGGCTTGATTCCTAACACCTTTTATAGTTCCTAAGTACCTCTAGGAGTAATACCTCAATGCAGAGCAAAGGATTAACTCTGAATAGTCTGGCATAGCTCTTCCCAACTAACAAAAACAAGAGTCTATCTACAAAATCTAAAGCAGAAAGGAGTGAGAATTGATATGGCTATTCAGTTACTAAGAATAAAGGTAGATTGCCTCTATTCACTTTTCTAACTAATCACAATCTTCACAAATTTGCCTGACATTCTTAACTTTCCTCTTTATTGGAAGTGAAATAGTAATGGAGAAAACTGGTTTTCATAAAACATTTTTATAAATGTTCACAATAAAAATCAGAATTTCCCAGGGAAACCTGGTATAATAGTTATGTTTATCAAGTTTAAAACAATTGCTATTTTTAATTCTTTTTAATGCATTTCTCTAAAATACAAATTTTAGTTTGTATTACTAAGCCAATTTTATGTCCCACAGTATGGAACCTGAAATTTTGAATAATTCCAAACAAGATCATCCCTAAAAGACCTTCTTCCAACTTTGATTCAGGGAATTGTCAACACAATTTTTTGCATAATTTCTTTTTAATATTTAGCACCTTTCACTACAAAGTTCTCACTATAGTGGAGTGACAAAAACAAAGACCTAATGAGAACCACCATAGATCACACAATGATCACAGCAGAGTTGGAGCACAATCCAGTGATGCATCAGTGAAAATTCACCTATTCAGTAGCTCTTTTTCTGGCAAATCCCAACTTATGATAAATTTCAGCCCGCCAAACTGAAATGTCTCTTCTGATATGTCAAAAATGGGGAGTAAATCTAGTGTACGTATTACAAAATCATGTTAATTTTCAAGTCCAACTGTTTGCAAGAACCTATCTTGCAAGGAACTATCTTGTGCTGGCCACAAATACATGAAACAGTTCCTGGAGCTGCTACAGGTTCACAGTAAAAATTCCCACCAATGGTGCTACAAACAATGATTATAAAACTCTTTTGAAACTCTGCTTTCACAGTGATAAATCTCAGATGTTTTGTTTAACTCAACATAGTTTCCCTGTCTGGCTGAGGGCAAATGCTAATCTTCAAGCCTTCTCTGGAATTGTGAGAAGAGAGAATTCAGATCCAGGTGTCTTGCTTCCTGATTTTTTAATCCTCTCTATCCTCCTCTGTCTAATCCTCTGAATTAAAGGTAGAGTAGTAGTCAGTCCCACTGGGAAACCAAATATGTGCCTTGTGCACAGTAGTTAACATAGTCTGCACCAAAGCACCAAAATTCCAGGCCTGAATTCTATTCTGGAAGAATCAGTGCTAAATATCTTGGACAAATTGCTTTTGTCTTTTTATCTGTAAACAGAGAAGTTTGAAAGGATCTCTGATGCCTCTTCCAGGTCAGAAAGTTTTGGCATTCAGACTTTCTTGTTCCCACTCTCAAATTATTTTTTTCTGAAGAATAGCTTTGGCTGCCATTTGTTCTCACTGGGCACTCAGTACTGTGCTAAGCATGCTACCTCCAGTTTCTATTTGAATTTTGCAATGCTCCCAAGAGAACTGGCCCTCTTACAAATGAGAAAACTTGGACTGGTAGAGGTTAAATGAACCCCAAAGGAACCTACTTTGGCAAGAAGATCTTAATGCAGTCTAGATTTTTTTTTTAAAGAAAAATATAGGGGAACTCTACTACCTTATCATGTAATTAGTGAATAGCTCTACTGAATTATGGTATTCTAAATTTAAGTAGACCTTCATTTAGTAGACTTTAAATGTTTTACATCTGTATTTCTAGTCAGCCTTCATTACTGTACAGTCATTAATTAAATTTAAAACCAGAATAGACTCACTTATCAGATTTCTGAATATGAGACCAGATGTGTAGAAAATTCTTTCCAATGTAGGAATTCCGTTTCATTTCTTTTATTGGATTTAATTTTTATTCTTGCAGAAGAAACTTGGCACTGG
>PVKC010039470.1:0-12538 GCA_004027635.1 Crocidura indochinensis | reverse complement strand
TAGTACTAACAAAATGAGATAGAGTTGTGCCATAATATGAAATCAACATTTAGGTATAGTTGACTATACCAATGACTTTCTGGTTGTGGCCAGTATCCAGAATCTATTGTCCACTGACAGGAAAGCTGGGCGATAAGGCGACAACTCTCCAGCTCACTTTCAGTCTCTTCTCTTTCCTTGATGATAAAGACTGACCTACATTCTTTCCCCATATTCTTGGGCCATGGGTTTTCAAGTTGCCAGCATCCATCCATAGATGTCCTGGCAGAGGCATAAAAAAATTCAGAAACCCACCCCTCCCAATTCTGAGCACCAGAAGAGAGTGAAAGTCATACTTTGGGTCTGTTCTATAATCCTCTACTAGGCTCTGTGCTTGAGTTGGTCTACCTGACTACCCATGGCAATGTGAGGACACTGTCCCAGGTGACCCTATCCTGGGGACAAATTTCATATTTGTCTCTCAGTTTCCCCTAAAATTAAGGCATGATCCTGAATGTAGACCCACTTTGAAGAGTCCCCCGTAAACACATGGAAGGCTGTATCCGGTCTGGGGATTTTGTAAGTACCTCAAAAAGGCATAACTCTGGGACTAGGGCACTAGCTTTGTAGCTATCCCACATTCAATCCCTAGCACCACATACGACCCTCCAACTACCACCAGGAGTAAGCCCTGAAAATTGCCTGGTGTGACCTGTGAAGAAGAAATAAAGAAAAAAAAATGCACAGCTCTCTTCCATATGCATGCTTTCTCTGTTCTTTAAGGCCATCTGCTTACAGAAACAGCAGGATTCCTGCATCCACTTTGCAGAACTGTCTGTGGGGGCAGGAAATAGTGGCGCAGTATCACTGTGTTGCTATGATACCAAGATACCCTCTCAGAGAAGGCACATTGGGGCTAGCTGGGAGCAAGCAGGGAAGAAAGTTCAATCTGGAGTCCTGGCATGCAGGAATCCAGGATGGGCTGGAACTATAGCTGTATGCTTGGCTCCTCCATGTTCCCACAGGGAAGATTATCTTCAAGGAGAAAATATTAGTTACTTTTACTTGCAAGGCATTGTGCCAGTCCACTGTAGAAGGTGGATAAACAGTCATGTTTATGGATGTACTTAATGGTACTCGGGCCAAGGGCGAGACTAAGAATGTTCAAAACTTTAGGTGTGGTACCTGTAGTTTGAGGTTTTCATTCCAAATATTGTCTGGATGTCCATGCAAGGAAGAGATGTCAAAGGGAGAATGCCCACATGAATTCAGGGGTTCACCATGTGTCTCCCAGGAACTTATGAATACCAGCCCTGCAGTGGGTACAAAAAATAAAAAGACAAGCCTTCAAAGGCTCAGGGTAATTTTTGTTGTTTATTTGTTTGCTTTAGTTTTATTTTGTTTTGAGATCACACCCTCAGGTATTCAGAGGATATTTCTGACTCAGTACACAGAAGTGACCCCTGGCAATGCTCAGAAAAGAAGGTGCTGGAGGTTATTAGAATCAGGGTCTGTGAGTTGTAAGGCAAATATACTGTCTCCCTAGCCAAGGCTAGGAAAATGCTTCTAACAGTTCTGAGCTGACATATATGACTTAGAAAAGTGATTCCTGAGCTTCTCTTTCCTCATCTGTGGAAGAGGCATTTGGGGAACACCTTTGGCAGGTATCAATGCTGGGAATTGTTGTTGGAATCAGAGGTGATGCATGTACGCACTCATACTCACAAAGTACCTAAAGCTTTGGTTTGCTTCAGACTCATGATGATGAGAGGGAATGACAGGCATATTGGGGGCGAGGCAATTGCCAGACCTAGGCAAGCTTTTCTTTCTTGGACACTGCATTTTTCCTTGGTGGTTTGAGCTGTTATGTCTATTGTGTCTATTCTGCTGCCTCATGTGGCTTCATGGGAGCCCAAAAGAGTCCCCTATTTTAGAACTATACTTCCAGTGCTTTCTGGAACCAGATGTTCTAACACATCTTCCTTTCAGTCTTCTTCCCCAAGATTGAACTTCAGAGCTTCTTTTGTTGGTAGATGATGCTTATATATGTCTCCAGGTGACAGCCCAGAGAGCATCTCAAAAGGCTCTGAAAGTGATGATATCTCAGAAGAGCTCAGGGAGCTTTATGGGTTTATCACTGATTCCTTGCCCCTGAGAGCATAGAGGCATTTAGCAAAGCCTCCTTAGGTAAGGGTGAAGGAGTTGGTTACAGGGTATTGGTCTTATGGATCATTGCAGCTCCAGTTAACTGGGGTATAGAAATGAAGGATTAAGAACATCAAGAAAAGGGCTTCAGGAGAAATGTGCATATATCAAGAGTTGGAGGGTGTAGTCCTGAAGTACACAGAAACCAAGGCACAAAAGGTCAATCCAGTGGGCTGTGTGGGACTACCTAGGATATCATTGCTATATTTACCTTTTTACTGGCTCCTCCTTTGGGTGGCTCTGCCCATTTATTTCCATGTGTTAATTAATTCATTGATTAATATTTTAGGCTCTGTGATTTATAATACTCTAATGATGGTTTTCTTTTTTTTTTCTTTTCTTTTTTTTTTTTTTTTGGATTTTGGGTCACTCCCAGCAGTGCTCAGGGGTTACTCCTGGCTCCATGCTCAGAAATTGCTCCTGGCAGGCACGGGGGACCATATGGGGCACCTGGATTCGAACCGATGACCTTTTGCATGAAAGGCAAACGCCTTACCTCCATGCTATCTCCCGGGCCCCCTAATGATGGTTTTCATGCATTCAACCTCTCCAGCTTCAGCAGAGTGTTTGCTTCTATCCCCCATTGTCTTAGAATCCCCCCTCAAAGCATCTCAATCCCTAGCTTCCACTCCAGCACTCAAGTCATGGTGAGGTCTTTTCTGTAGACCTATTCTCAAGTTCTGTTACCTTTTGACATTTGTTATTTCCTTACTACATTATTTTATTTCCCACTATGAGAGAGACCATTCTGTTATCTGACTCTCTCCTTCCAACTGACTCCACTCAATATAATGATTCCCAGTTCCACCCATGTATCAGCAAAGTGCATGATTTTATCTTATAGTCATGTAGTATTCCATTGTGTGTATGTACCACAGTCCTTTATCTACTCTTCTGCTCTTGGACACTAGAATTGCTTTAGATTTCAGCTCTTCTTAATAGTACTGCAATAAACATAGGAGTGCAAGTATCTTTTCAGCATAGTATTTTTGGGTAATTGGGGGGTAGATTCCAAGAAGTGAAATTGTTGACTCATACTGAAGCTTGATTCTTAGTCTTTTTATAAGTGTACATATTGTCTTCAAATGAGTTTGGACCAATAGACATTCCCATCAGTGGTGGCTGTCTGTGGAATCCTCTTTTTTTCTTATTCCCTCCTCCCAACTCTGATTATATTTTCTTTTGTGATCTGTGCCAATCTCAGTGGTGTAAGATGATATCTCATTATTGTTTTGATTTGCATTTACCTAATGATGAGTTGATGTAGAGCATTTTTTTATATGACTATAGGCCAGGGCATCTGTATGTTTTCTTGGAAGAAATTTCTGTCCATTTCTTCCCAAAGCTTGTTCCTTTGATGTCAGTCTCCTCAGCATCTGTATCATATTTCAGAATTTTCAGTGTCAAGGTGGGAAGGTCTTGGTGGGGGTTGGGGATCTTGTTCACCTCTCTCTCTCCCCCTGGATTGGACATTTGCCTCAGTATAACCAACTGATTGGTGGAATATGAATTGGTCTCCCTTCAAGTATTGCTTGATGTCTGAATGACAGTGCAGACATTCGGTCCCAGTTCAAGAAACTTGCTAAGTTTGTCTTGTCTGTTTGTTCTGGCCAGGTAGCCTGGTACTCAGAATTCTCACCTGGCTGTATATTTTGCAGATAGAGTATTCTTTTCATCCAGGCAGGAAGAAGGCCTATGTGGTCATCATTGATGTCAATTCCCAAAGTGCCTTTGATTCAAACGTCACACACAGCCCAATTACTGTACAGGGCTTGAAATGACCATTTCACAAATTATAGCAGCTTTTCTTCCCATGCCTATTGTCTGCTTCTGTGTACCTTGCTAGTTTAAGTCTCCTCATGTTCAAACAGTAGATGCCATTGGCCTGGATATGTAGGACAGCAGGTAGGGTGCTTGCCTTGCATGAGGCCAACCCTGGTTAGAATCCATGGCCTCACATACCTGAGCCCCAGAAGAATACCTGAACCCCAGCAAAAGTGACACTTACAGCACAGAGTCAGCAATAAGCCCTGAGTACTTCTGGGTGTGCCCTTTCCTCCAAAAAGATAAGGCCTACCCCCCAAAACCCATTCAAAAAGTACCTTGAAAACCCTTGGGTGTTATTTGTTTAGTGCACCAAAACTACCAGGCCTACAAGGGTTGTTTGTTCAGTACAGGATATATGAGCGGTATTACAAGGGGAATAATTCAGGTTCCTCATAGGTATCTCCGTGTATCCCCATGCTCTCTAAGCTGTTTCCTTTGCCCCTGCTTACTTCATTCTCCCCTGCCAGTATTGATGCCTATTTTCTGGAAATGAGATTCCTATGGCACTTTGCCTCCATAAATGCCAGGAATGTGCCCTGCAGAGAAAATGCTGGGAGCTGTCAAGGAGGTCCTTGGTAGAGCATCATGCTAGAACTGCTCATCCTGGGCACTGTTCAACATCAGGGGACATATCTGCAGAGTAGGTGGCTGTCTTTAGTTATGTCTTTGGAGTATGTCTTAGGACATACTTTGGAGCATGTTAGCAGTTTCCTGACCAGACCCCCACACTCTGTTGCAACAACTAATATCTCCAGCCATTGTCTCCTACATGCAGGTGCTCTAGACTGAAATCCACTGTTTTAGAAACTATAGCAGGAGATATCTGGGAAGCCTTTGGAAACTTCCTCACATTTTCCCTTTAGCTGGAAGTTAAAGTTCTTTTTTTATAATGATAATTTTTACTTTGACCAAAGTAGATTATATATCTTTCACAGAAATATTTTAGGTACATATTAACGTTGAATCAGGGGAATTCCTATCCCCAAAGTTGTCCTCTCTCCACCCCCGTTCCCAGTTTGCATCCCATATCCCCTTCCCTTACCTGCCCCCACCCCCCGGGCTGCTAGTATAAGTGGTCTCCTCTGTGTCTAGCTTATTGTAGATTAGGTATTCATTCTTTTGTCATTGGCCTTGACTTTGGTGTTTAAGTCCAATCATTTTTGTTATTACTTAGTGATCATACAACTGTTTGGTCTTGGTACCCTCCATTAATCCTCCATTATTTCTATACCTCCATTATTTCTACCCTCCATTATTTCTATAGGGAGTGACTAAGAGAAAACATTTCCTAGAGCTCTCTTCACATCGCTCTCTTGGTCTTTCATGTTCTATTTTGATCCTGGCATAATTCAAGGGGATCTGCTGCTTGCTGGATGCCTATTGTCCCAATGGCCCGCAGCTTCGCTATGTTAAGTGAACTGAGGTAACAGGAAAATCATGGGCAGTGGTTCTGGCTATGTTTCAGGCTGATAGGGGCTTTGAGACTCCCGTATGCTGAAATATAGTGCAGTAGGTAGAGAACTTACTTTGTACACAGTCAATATGGGTTTGATCTCTAATGCCACATATGATCCTTTAAATGCCTCCAGGAGTGATCCCTGAGTGCAGATCCAGAAGTTAGCCTGAATACTGCTGGATTTGCCACCTGCCTCTCTACCATGACCACCCTCTCAGCCCAAAACTAAAAGCAAGACTCTGGTGTGCAGTGTTAGTGTTGAGAATACTAGTCTGGTATGTCTTGTGATAGGGTATTCATTTCATTCTTAATCACAGAGGTGGTCAGAGCCATCTTCTGAAGGAAGGAGTTAAGTGTCACTAGTTTTCGACTTGCAATAACAAAATAAATTTTTCCTGAAAGAAATTACAGAAATGTTAATTGAATCAGGAAACAATTTTCAATGACCACAGAGTACATTTTGGCAACATTGATAGACCATTGTTATCCTAATTCAAAGTTATCATCAATAAAGTATAAGACTGAAAAAGAGCATTGGGGCAGGGGTTACAGAATCAAAACTCAATGCAGCATCCTTCTCAATTTTCAGGGTCACCCGAAGAAGGAGACCCCATGTAGACTGAGAGGTGGCGCTGGTGTGTTGGAGGGGGCAATTGTATTCCCCAAGCCCCTGGCAGGTTTCCTAAGAAAATATCAAAAGAAGCAGCAGTCAAATGGGCTCAGTCTTGCTCACTTTCAATTATTCCTGTTACCTCCCATTCACAGGATAAACACTTAAATTATAAATAAAAATGCCAGAAGATTCTCTTTCTAGGTCTCTGCCTAGTGACTTCCAGTGTGGATTTCTGATGAAGCTCACATGTATTATCTAATTCACACTTGAGATCTAAAAGGAGTCTTAAAGTTCAAAGTGACAATGAATACACTAAAGTAGTTGTAAATAAAGAAAAGGCAGAGGTGCTGAGGGAGTGAACGATGGAAGCTTTCAAAATGCCATAGTTTCAGTCTATTTATCACCTTTGATCCTAAACCAATTTGATCAGTGACTTTTATTAAATGGGTATATTGGGAGGATGTGGACAGTCCCAAATGAGGTAGGCATTGGATAATTTTTTGGGACTAGAAAGGTTCTGTTCCTACTATTAAACACATTGGGTGAATCTCTAGTCTCTGGCCACTAAAATATCCAAAGGTCCTCTCGTTTTCCAAAACCAATATGACCGTGAACTTGGCCAAAACTGCTCGTCCCTTGAGTTGCTTCCAGAGACACCTCTGGTCTCCTGTGTAATTGACTGTGAGCATTGGAAATAGTTGTGGTTTTTAATGCAGTGATATTTCCTCTTCTGGGACTCCAACCCCTAGTCTAGTTTCAGCAACTGCTAGCTCAGTCCCCAGAGGTGGTTCTTGTTTCTTCTTCTAATGGAGAGAATGTTTGTATTTGCACTGGAGTTTTAATGTGCTATAAACTGCTAGCTTGGAGAGGGATTCTTGGTTCTGAGCCAAGGGGATGTGAAATGTTTGGGGATGCCTAAGAGTGCGGCTGCAAGGGTTCATTCTCTGCTAATGACCCCAGGCCAGGCAAAGCTCTTCTGAGAGTATCTAAGGGGGGAGTTACAGATGAAGCCAGAGATGATTATAAGGGGCTCTTTTATATTACAAACTGTGTGGGGTGAGCTCCCAAGCTGTCCTCTGCTGACGGATGGTCCTGTGCTGTTTCTCATCCTTTTCCCATCATTGCCCCCTTCTAATCCTGCAGGCTCCCTTTGGCCCCCAAGGCTACTGTTGGACCCACTAATTCTGAAATATGACATGGTTTTTACCTATGTCTTTTTGGGAAGATTCTGGGGGCCCATACGTAGCCATATGACCCTGATTGAGAACACTGATCTAAAACATCAGGTCCTTTGAATGATAATAATTTCCAGATTTTCTCTCTCAGGTATGACTGCATTGCTGTCCTCCCACAGGGGCAAGTTTGCTCTGTTTCGAACTACTTGAGAAGGAAACTGCATTGGAAACAGTCTATTTTCAACCATAGCTGTGTTTTGCCTTCTTTCTGTACTCTTTCAGCCTGGATCCAGTGATCTTGTCTCTGCAGATCTGCCTTTGATGGTTTTGAAGATGCTTGATTAGGGCACTCACCCCTTCAAATGCCTTTCTCTTTGTGAAATCATCCAAATTCCAGCACTTGAAGCTGATGACTAATATGGTTTGGAACTTAGCAAATATTTCCTTGAAAATGTAGCACCAACCGAATGTACATGTGATACTCATGTACAGACCCATGAATCACAAATATACTCATGTACACTCAATGCACTTACCCTGTGCATACCATACACACCCATGAACATTCACACAATATACAATACTACATGGCCCAATATAGAAATGTATACACAGGGGCCCGGGAGATAGCATGGAGGTAAGGCTTTTGCCTTTCATGCAAAAGGTCATCGGTTCGAATCCCGGTGCCCCAAATGGTCCCCCATGCCTGCCAGGAGCAATTTCTGAGCATGGAGCCAGGAGTAATCCCCTGCCGGGTGTGACCCAAAAACCACACACACACAAAAAAAGAAATGTATACACAACCAAGTTTACACTCATTTATATATTCCCATGCACATGAACAATAGCTGTACATACTCATGTATAAACTCACGGCCCAATAATTACCCTGTACACATCACACCCACATATATACCCATGTACACAGCCCTGTACATACATCAATGCAGACATTCACACACATAACCATACACACCCATGTACCCAAACACACCTGTGCACACATTCAAGCACATGCTCCTGTGCACTTACAGCCTGTGGAACAGCCCAGAGTGGCCTCCTGGAGGCATAAACTTCCCTTGAGGCCTACTATTTTCTTCATTCTTTTTTCTGGGAATGTGACAATCAGTGCCCCCACCAAGATAGCGATGATTTTATTTTTTAATTCTTTTTTGATGGTTTTAAAATTGAGACATTGCTTTAGTTTCTTAGCATTATCACAAAATTCAGACACAACATAAACACACATACACATTTTTATCTATTTATTAATATTATTTGGGGGGGTACAACCAATGGGGCTCAGGGTTACTACTGACTCTGCACTCAGAAATAATTCCTGGCAGGCTCATGGGACCATATAGGATGCCTAGGATTGAGCCAGGTTGATCTCAGGTTGGCCACATACAAGGCAAGTGCCCTATACACTGTCTATTCTCTGGCTCCACATACACTTTTAGTTACTTAAGGAGACTTATAGCTTGATAAGAAGCCATATCCCTTTTTCTGGGATACAAGCGATGTGCTTTGGTACACTCTTTACAGCCCCTATTAGAGAAGCCTGGCCAGCTACATATGAGTGTGAAGTCTGATTATAGCATTTCTTAGTAGCCTAGCATACATAGGCAGATTATATCAATTTCCCAGATACACCTGGAGATGGTATTTCTGACCTGCAAGAGTGCATTCATTCAACAACCATTTACTCCTTTCCACATGCATGGTTGTTATGGGCTGGGAATAGAAATCAATAATGGATATTGAAGCCTATCCTCACATATAGTCATGTACTTTCTTTTCAGATGGGAGAACCAGCAATGCAGCAAATAAGAGCATTTTGATTGGAGGAAATAAAACAAGACATGGTTGTGTACACACATGCATGTGTACCCTGATATCCTCAGTACTATTCATGGTGTAGATAGGGAATTCACCTTGAGGAAGTACCATTTGGATCAAAGTCTGATCAATGAGTATAGACCTAGTTTTGAGATTTAACAAAGTAAATAAAGTGCCTGATATATTGTGGGGTCTTAGTGCACATTATTTGCCAATCTCTCCAAGAATCCAAGATATACTATTTATTTATATATTTATGTTAAGAGGTTAATA
Source organism: Crocidura indochinensis (assembly GCA_004027635.1). Lineage (NCBI taxonomy): Eukaryota > Metazoa > Chordata > Mammalia > Eulipotyphla > Soricidae > Crocidura > Crocidura indochinensis. Next base: position 3,171 of record PVKC010039470.1, on the reverse strand, counting down.
TCTAAGATATACAAGGAACTGGGAAAATTAGCAAAAAACAAACAAAAAACAACCTAACCCTATCAAAAATGGGGAAAAGAAATGAACTGACATTTCCTCAAAGAAGAAAAACAGATGGCCAAAGGGCACATGAAAAAATGTTCTACATCATTAATAATCAGGGAGATGCAAATAAAAATAATGATGAGGTATCATCTCACATTACAGAGATTGGCACACATAGCAACAAAGAAGAACAACCGGTAATGGCATGGATGTAGGGAGAAATGGACTCTAATTCACTGCTGGTGGGAATGCCAATAAGTCCATTCATTTCTTGAAAACAATATGGATATTACTCAAAAAAACAGAAATTAAACTTTCATATGATCTAGATATAGCACGCCTAAGGATATAATTTATGAACCCAAAAACACAATACAGAAAATCCCTCTGTACTCCTATGTTCATCACAGCATTATTTATAATAACCAGAATCTGGAAACAACCAAATTCTGATTAGATGAGTGGCTAAAGAAAATCATGGTATGTCTACACAATGGAAAACTATGTAGCTGTTAGGAAAAATGAAGACATAAAATTATCTTTTTTGGGGGGGGCACACCCTGAGACACTCAGGGGTTACTTCTGCCTATGCACTCAGAAATCACTCCTGGTTTGGTAGATCATATGGGACACCGGGAAATCAAACCACAGTCTGTCCTAGTTCAGTCACATGCAAGACAAATGTCCTACCACTGCACCACTGCTCTGACCCCCATAAATTGATCTTATACATGGATGGACATGGAGACTATTATACTAAGTTAAATGAGTCAAAGGGAACGGGATAGACTAAAATAATCTCTTTCATTTGTGGGATATAAGAAAAAAGTTAGTATGATAACAATACTTAGGGACAATAAAGGTTAGGATCAAGAGTTCCAGTCTATGGTAGGAAGCTTGCCACAAAGAGTGGTGAATACATTTAGGGTAGTGAATTGTCAGTACACCGTGACAATTATAGTTCCAACTGACCACTCTATACAATAACTGGGTGATTAAAAGATACAAAGTGATAGACACCATAACCCTTCATTAACAATAGTGCGAATCATAGTGTCTAAAAGGGAGCGAGACAGAGACAGAGACTGAGAGGAGAAAATAGGCAGGGAGAGGGAGGATGGGAGGGAAATTGGGGACCCTGATGGAATGTGCCTAGGTGAAAAGTTTTGTACATTGTAAAACTGAAACTCTATCATGAACAACTTTGTAACCACAGTGGTTAAGTGAAAGGAAAAAATAAGAAAATAATTGATAGTATGGTATAATATCCAGAGACAAAAAATGAGGGCCATGAGATCTAGTTAGTAAGCTTGCCACAAATAGTGGAACAGTCCAGTTAGGATAGAGAAAGGACAAGTGAAGGGTGGTGTACAGTGTAAGACTGAAACTCAGTCATGGACACCTTTATAACCCCAGTGTTTAAATAAAAGAAGAAAAAAGAAATATTATTAAACATAGGGAGATAAATGTTATACAGTAAGAGGTGTGACCTCTTGCCATCTCAGAATGGTAACATGAGAAGTCCAAAGGTCTGGAACTCACATTGCCACACCTTTTCCGGTGAATCTTTCCCAAAAATCCCAAGCTGCTTATGCCATTGGCCCTCAGCCCCTGGAAATCAGCATCCTTTTCTTTGTTGTAGAGGCCTAAGTTCTTTTCTTGACTGTTATCAATGATTAGCTTCCAGGAAGCTTGTAAATAATATCTTCATTGCACTAATGAAATAATATCAGGTTTGAGTTGTTACCTGTCAAATATACACGAAAACCTGCTATAATTATTGTCCCCTTCTAGAGACATTGTATTTTACAAGACAGGCATTTCTCTTTTCAAAAGTATTTTCTTTCTATGTGTAAATAATAATAACCAAACATTAAAATAGTAATTGTATTTAGATATTATGGTCTACAAAGTTCATTAGTACCCAGTATTTGAGCCATTGTGATAGAGAGAAGAGGCAGAATTTTAAAATCGACTCAACGTAGGTTCAGATCTGAGCTTTGAGCCACCTAAATTATATAAAAAGTATAGTTGAAGTCTTTTATAGGGTCTGGAGAGATAGTATGGTAGGTAAAAAATTTGTCTTACATGCAGCCAATCAGATTTTATGCCTGCAATCACAAGCGTCACAATCCCCAGCAGTGCTCCCAGAATACAGAGCCAGTAGATAATCCCTGAGTACCATCAGATGTGACTCCAAAACCAAAACAAGAAAAACAATTTGTAAACAAAGGGCTTATAGTCTCTGGAGTGTGTGTGTGTGTGTGTGTGTGTGTGTTTGTGTGTGTGTGTGTGTGTGATTTTGTTGGTTTTAAACTGAAATTGTGTTTTTTTTAAATTAGTATTTTCATTTTAATGAGAGACTAAAATATTCATCTCTATTTTGGATAATCTAATTGACATCCTCTTCATTGACTTAATTATTTATTGATTTTCTAAGCATTTCTATGAGAAACGATTTGAATAGATTTGAACCAATGAAAGGGTAGAGAAACTGAGTTGCCACTTGAGGCAATGGCCTCAAAAGACTGTCCCATAGAGGCTGGATCATGTTTGTCTGCAGTTAGAACACAGGGTTCTGCCTTGTGGCTCAGCTCACAATAGCTCATTAGTAGCAAGTATTGTGGGGGTCGTTTTCCTTTTCATTTAGCAGTATTTTACATTTTACAAAAAGATTGTCCTTCAAAATAATGAGTTGGTAGTTTGAAACAAGTTTATTTTTTTCAAGGTAAAACCATAATTCAAATCTTAGTTCATCAGACTCAAATACCAGAGGATTTAGTAAAGACGTGAAACTTCAAGGACTTAAATACAACCCACAATTATGTCCAACAATGGATGATTAGTTTCATGTATCATATTAAATTAATGTTGCTCCTTCTTTTCAGTTTTATACTAAATGTAAGCATAAGAAATATTGTGCTTGGTTTTGTTTTATAACCTGGGGAATGAGACACGTAGAGTGAATTCTACTGGAATATATAATAGACTGTGCTCAAAATGGAAAGAATGCCTGAAGGGTCAAGCAACTACTTGTGCCTGAGCAAAATGTTTAACAGCCAGTAGGTCTAAAGGAATCAGTTGGATTTTGTCAGGGTAAGTAAGATTGGACCTGCACGGTGCTCC
>PVKC010039468.1:0-12548 GCA_004027635.1 Crocidura indochinensis | reverse complement strand
GTTGATTCTTCCTGGTGATCTCCTACTTGGGTCTCTGGGACTCCAATGATTCTTATGTTGTTTCTTTTGGGTTTATCAAAGACTTCTATTTTCATCTGTTCACATTCCTTGAGTACTTTTTCCATTGCCTGCTCATTTGTCCTAAGGTTCTTTTCCCATTTCTTCTGCTGTGTTGAGTTTTTCTGCATCTCATCTTCCAGTAGCCCGATTCTCTCCTCAGCTGCTCTTACCTTGCTGTTGAGGGCATCCACTGAGTTTTTCAGTTGAGCTACCGTGTTTTTCAGGCCTGCCATTTCAGTTTGAAGTTTTCTGAGTTCTGTCTTTGTGTTCTGTTCAGATCGATCTATGCTTTCTTGGAGTTTTACAAACATATTCCATATTTCTATTTTAAATTCCTTATCCGAGAGGTTAAGCAGAGGATTGTGATTTTTAAGGTAGTCCAAGACATCATCTTCATTCTCGGTGCCTAGTGTTTGCCTACGAGCTTTCTGCATTGTCGCTCTAGTAGTGTGGTTTTTCCTGTGTGTTGTGATGGGGTTTATTGGTTAGAAAGAGTGCGCGGCCAGGGCTCTGTTCTCAAGAGAGAGCTCAAGAAATCAGGACAGACAGAAGCAGGAAGAGAGTCCCCTCGGTCCTCAGTGTTCTTCGCAGAGCGCAGCAGGGCGGAGTCTCCCGCAGGAATAGCACTCAGCCCTCCAATTGGGAATCTTTCCACCCGGCCAGATCTTACTCACTCATTGGCTCACTGGCAGCTTCAGAGTGCAATGATTTCTGGGTTCGCTCCCCAGGGCTCTGTTCTCAAGGGAGAGTTCCAAGAAATCAGGACAGACAGAAGCAGGAAGAGAGTCCCCTCGGTCCTCAGTGTTCTTAGCAGAGCCATGGGTGTTGAATCTTATAGAATACTTTCTCTGCATCTATTGATACGATTATATGGTGTTTATATTTTTGTTGACATAGTATATTATGTTAATTGATTTATGTATGTTAAACCATCCTTGCATTCCTGGAATGAATCCTACTTGCTCATGGTGTATGACCATCTTGATGAGGTGTTGGATCCTATTTGCCAGGATTTTGTTGAGGATCATTGCATTAGTATTCATCAAGAATATTGGCCTGTAGTTTTCTTTTCTGCAGCATCTCTGTCTGGTTTTAGAATAAGGGTAATGTTTGTTTCATAGAAACTATTTGGGATTGCCTGCTTCTTCTATTTCTGGAAAGAGACTGAAAAGTATTGGTAGTAGTTCCTCTTGAAAGGGTTAAAGAATTAATTAGTGAATACATCTGGGATTGACTTTTGTTTTTGGGAAGACTTTTGATTACCGTTTTAATTTCCTCAATTGTGATGGGTCTGTTAAGATATGCTATATCATCCTGTTTCAACCATGGAAGATTATAAGGGTCCAAGAATTTATCCATTTCTTCCAGGTTCTCATGCTTTGTTGCATAGTTTTTCAAAGCAGTCTCTGATTACCCTTTGCAGTTTTGTAGAATCTGTAGTGATCTCCCCATTTTATTTTTTATTTTTTTATTTTTTTTGTTTTTTGGGTCACACCTGGCAGTGCCCAGGGGTTACTCCTGGCTTCATGCTCAGAAATTGCTCCTGGCAGGCACGGGGGACCATATGGGGCACGGGGATTAGAACCAATGACCTTTTGCATGAAAGGCAAACGCCTTACCTCCATGCTATCTCCCAGCCCCCCATTTTATTTCTAATTTGATTTATTAAGTTTCTCTCTTTCCCTTTCTTTGTGAGTTTTGCTAGTGGTGTATCAGTCTTGTTTATTTTTTTTAAATAGCCAACACTTTATTTAATTGATCTTTCAGATTTTTTTGGGGGGGGGGTCACACCCGGCAGTGCTCAGGGGTTATTCCTGGCTCCATGCTCAGAAATTGCTCCTGGCAGGCACGGGGGACCATATGGGACACCGGGATTTGAACTGATGACCTTTTGCATGAAAGGCAAGCGCCTTACCTCCATGCTATCTCCCGGGCCCTCAGATTTTTTTTGATTTCCACTTTATTTATTTCTGTTCTTAGCTAGTTATTTCCCCCTGTCTACATATTTTTGGTTCCGTTTGCTGATCATTTTCCAATTTAATAAACTTTGTCATTAAATCATTTATTTAGGACCCTTCTTCCTTCCAAATGTGTGCTTGCAGAGCTATAAATTTTCCTCTTAGTGTTTCTTCTGCTGTTTTTCACATTTTCTGATAATTTGTGTCTTAATTTGCATTGTTTCCAGAAACCTTTTGATTTTATCTTTGACCCACTGTTTGTTCAGTAGTGAGCTTTTTAATTTCCATGTGTTAAACTTTTTCTTTTGAGTCTCTTAGTAGTTCTTTTTGTTTGTTTGTTTGTTTTTGTGGTTTTTGGGTCACACCTGGCAGTGCTCAGGGGTTACTCCTGGCTCTATGCTCATAAATTGCTCCTGGCAGGCACGGGGGACCATATGGGGCACCGGAATTTGAACCGATGACCTTTTCCATGAAAGGCAAATGCCTTACCTCCATGCTATCTCCCAGGCCCCAGTAGCTCACTTCTAATTTCAGTGCATTGTGATCTGAGAAGGTAGTCTATACCTTAATTTTTAGAAGGTTTGTGGTCTATCCTGGAGAATGAACCATGTGGATTGGAGAAGAATTTGTATCCAGTTTTCTGGGGGTGGAGTGCCCTGTATATTTCTACTAGTCCAGTTTCTTTCATTTCTCCTTTCAGAGTTAGCATTTTCTTGTTGTGTTTTATCCTGCCTGACCTATCAATGGGTGACAGGGAGGTGATGAGATCTCCCAATATTAATGTGTCGCAATTAATGTTTTTTTCATATTTGTCAACAATTGTGTTAAATATTTTGCTTCATTGGGTGATTATATGTTTAGGAGTGAGTGATTTTTTTTCTGTTGTACATGTCCCTTGATTATTATGAAATGTATATCTTTGTCCCTTATAACTTTTCTAGGTCTAAAGTTTGTGTCATCTTATATTAATATGGCCAGTCCAGCTTTTTAAAAAGGGATTTATTTACTTGGATGATTGTCTTCCAACCTTTGATTTTGAGTCTATGTTTGTTCTGACTATTCAGATATGGTTCTTTTTTTGTTTTGTTTTGCTTTTTTTTGGGGGGGGGTCACACCCATTTGATGTTCAGGGGTTTCTCCTGGCTAAGCGCTCAGAAGTTGCCCCTGGCTTGGGGGGACCATATGAGACACCAGGGGATCGAAGTGTGGTCCTTCCTTGGCTAGCACTTGCTAGGCAGACACCTTACCACTAGTGCCACCTCACCAGCACCAGAGTGTTGGAGTCATCTTTGTGGCCTATTTTGCCCCTCAGTGTCTCTTAACTGGTGCATTTAGTCTATTGACATTGAGAGAAATAATTGTCATGGAATTTAATGTCATCTTTCTGTAGAAGGTTGGTGTGTCTGTTTGTTTTGTCTTAAAGTATACCTGCCACTTTTTTTGGGGGGGTCACAGCCAGAGATGCTCAGGTGTTACTCCTGGCTCTGCACTCAGAAATCGCTCCTGGCTTGGGGGAGCCATATGGGATGCTGAGGGATCAAACTGTGGTTCCTCCTAGGTCAGCCACATGCAAGGCAATGCCCTAATGCTGCACTACAGCTCAGCCCCGTCCTTCCATTTTTTAAGGCTGGTTTTGAGTCTGTAAAGTTTCTGAGATGTTGTTTTTCTGTGAAGCCATGTATACTTCTATCAAGCCTGAAAGTAAGTCTGGTTGGGTGCAGTATTCTAGGAGAAGCATTCATTTCATTGAGTTTTGTCATATTCTATCAGTTCCTTCTTGTTTTGAGGGTTTCTTGTGCAAAGTCTGCTATAAATCTTAAGGATGCTTCTTTAATGTAATTTCTCTTTTTTGTTCTTGCTGTTTTAGTATTCTATAACTATTTGTAAGATTTGTCATTGTGTCTAGTATATATCTTGGGGTGCTTTTCTTCAGGTCTCTTTTAACTGATATTCTTTGTTCACACAAGATTTGTTGGTATGCTGTTTTTATTTCTGGGAGTTTCTCTGCAATGATGTCTCTGACTGTTGATTCTTCCAAGTATTTTCATGCTGGGTCTCTGGGACTCCAATGATTCTTATGTTGTTTCTGTTCAGTTTATCAAAGACTTCTATTTTCATCTGCTCACATTCTGTGAGAAATTTTTCCTCATTGTCTGATCACTTGCTTTAAGGCTCTTTTCCAATCTCTTCTATTGTTGTTATGCATCTCATCTTCCAGTTCACTGACTCTGTCCTCAGCTGCTGTCACTCTGTAGGAGGTTTTCATTTTGTCTACTAAGTTTTTATTTCCGTTTTTTTTCAATTTGGAGTTTTCTCATTTCTGTTTTCATATCCTCTTGATTCTTATTTGTTGTTTGTTCAACTTGATCCATATTTTTTGATTTGTTTTTGGTTTTTGGGCCACACCCCTTTGACGCTCAGGGGTTACTCCTGGCTATGCGCTCAGAAGTCACCCTTGTCTTGGGGGGACCATATGGTAAGCTGGGGGAACGAACCGCAGTCCATCCTATGCTAGCGCTTGCAAGGCAGACACCTTCTAGCGACACCTTCATGGCCCCTATTTCTTTGATTTTTATGAGAATCCTCCATGTTTCTTCTCTAAACTCCTTATCTGGGATGGCAAATAGGTGGTTGACATTTTTTGGGTTATTAGAGCTGCCATCTTCATTCTCTATGCATGGTATTGACCTCAGTTGTTTCCCCATTGTCACACTTGTAGTGTATGTTTCTACATGTTGTGCTGGGATTCATTGGCTAGGAGATGTATGCAGCTACAATTCAAAGTGGAGTAATCATCTCTTCTGGTTCCACTGTGTGTGTGTGTGTGTGTGTGTGTGTGTGTGTGTGTGTGTGTGTGTAAGATCATATCTTATCATCTTCCCTCAGGGAATGATCTGGAAGGGTTGTTTAAGGTCCTGGACACAGTACAGAAAATAGAGTTTACTATATCTGCCATGTGCCAGATTACACAGCAGGAATCAGGCTTGCCCTTTGTGGATGGTGACAGTTCACTTCTGAAGAAGTACCCTTAGGGAATGATCTATGCAGGGCAATACAAGGTCCAGGACACAGTAAAGAAGAAAAAGCTCACAATGTGCCAAAGCACAAAGCAGGAATTCTCTCGGTCTCTTTTTTTTTTACCATTCTTTTCTTTTTATTTTTGTGCCACAGCATGTGTATGTACACACTACTAGTAGGGATTACTCTTGGCAGGGCTTGAGAGACCACCTGCGATTTCAGGGATGATTGGTCAGTCATATGCAAGACAAGAGTTCTTCCCACTGCATTATTTTTTCCAACCAAGACTTCTCTTTCTGAGAAGAGGAGAATTCTGAAAATGTGAGTATTTTTGACTGATGCATATATACTCTAGTGTCTAAGAAATAAAAGAATTGATGTTTTGAAATAAAGCAGAAGTGGTTCTGAATTCCAACTCTGCCATTTGCTAGACATCAAGTTCTTCCTTTGCATTGTAGAGATATTGCATATTGGGCAAACTTGTTTCAAAGAATGAATGGAATGGAATAATATTCATAAACTAAGCCATGACATACTTATTATTACTTATCAGATGCATAATTCATGGGTTCAAGTTTTACAAACTCAACTTTCCATGCTGGCAAGAAAACAGTGAAGTAAAAGACAAAATGTGGTAGATCTGGTTTGTTTAAATATCCCATCCAAACAAGGCAGCCTGAAAATTTCTTATTAACTTGTCTACAATGAACTTATATTTGGAGAATAAGCAGCTGCTGTTCTCTGAGAAGTCTTACTCCCCTCATATCACTATTTTAATTGTGAATTTGGAGTTGATTGCTGCATTAACTTCGGAGCCAATCTATCCAGCTAATCCTAACTGCATCATTGGTCTCAACTTCAAAATCAATACTCAAGTAGTTTTTGTTGTTGGTTATTAAACCAAATAAGTATGAAATAATAAAAAGGAGGACATACCATGTCCTTCTATCCTATCAGCAAAAATCTATTAAAAATGATTATGCATCTGGCATGCAAGTTACTTGCAAATGTTGTTTGCTTTTTTTTCTGTTTTTTTTTCTGAAAGATTTAACATTATGTATAAAAAATTTCAAGACATTTTGTTGTTATAATTTTAATTCCAGCAATTATTTTGAAGGAGATAAGGAAATAAATATGCCACGATTCCTTATGTATAAAACTCATTTCACTATATTTTCTTTTTGTTGTTGTTGCTATTCAATTACCATGAGATACACAGTTACAAAGTTGGGCCACACCCAGTGACGCTCAGGGATTACTCCTGGCTATGTGTTCAGAAATCTCTCCTGGCTTGGGGGACCATATAGGAATCTAGGGGGTCGAGCTGCTGTCTGTCCTATGTTAGCACATGCAGGGCAAATCCCTACCACTTGTGCCATTGCTCCAGCCCCTATTTTTTCTAAAGATCAATATATACAAACAACTCAAGGTTTAACATCTATATAGGACTTACTAAGGAAATGAATGTTTTACAGATATTACTGTAAATCTGACTACATGAACACTGTGGACCTGGCTCTACCAATTGAGGAAACTTCTCCTCAAAACATGCCTGACTCTACAGTTTGACCCAATGTTGAATGTATGCACCTTTAAATGTATATTTCACCAAAGCCACAGATGGCCTTCTGAATACATGAATACATATAAAATTTTGTTTTAAAATTAGACTGGCAATGTCCTTTTCACTGGGAAATATGAAATCAGTTTTTTTTCAATTTTGTTTGTATATGCTCTGATAGTCATGTCTTGGTTCATTAATTGGGAAATTGTGCTGGCAACATTGATTTAAGTTGAGTGAGTCAAACAGATAACTAATTTCAACTGAAATTAGTACAGGAACAACTTTACTACTGTTTGACTCTGTAGAAAAGCCACCCAATAGTCATTGGGATGGGTGGAAGGATATCATCATGGCTAATAAACGCTTCTACAATTGATTATAATTTTCTTCCTCAGTGGATTGTGGGGAAATTGGACAATGATTGAAGGCATGTTTTGTTGCTGCAAAATATTTTACAGTGCACAGGCAATCCTCAGAAACTGAAGCAATTACAAAACCAAAGACAGATTAACAGACTGAAGGTGCGTGCACACACTCTCTCTCTATCTCTCTTTCTCTCTCTCTCTCACTCTTTCTCTCAATCTCTTTCTCTCTCACACACATACACACACTGCTTGGAGAGGCTTTATGACTTTTTTTTCCAGTAGCAGACCTCTAATTGATGCATTTTATTATGTCATCTCGTAACATTTTTACCTATACTCCAGGAAAATATTGGTCCTTGAATATTCAGTCCTAAACTTTTAAGACAACTGGGAATTTCCACCTTTCCCTGTCTTTTTCGCAGTGTCTTAGCACTTTCCTAGTAGGGGAACTTAGAAAAACCTTTAAACAGGCTCTATAGCCAAATATTTGTGTAGTGAAAGATGATTCTTTAAAGTAGGCCATAAGATTTTCTATCTTCAATTGTCAGTATCATGCTAATCTGGAATTATTTCCTGCATGCTAAATGTCATTTTTTTCTTTTTAACAGATTTTGAACATGTGGTAGCTGCTATTTCAGTTTGATGGAACAATTTGTAAAATTGTATGATAAGGCAGGTCCAAAAGCTCTTCTATGTCATATAGTTTATCTTTGGGCCAGAAAGAAAAAATAAAAAGAATGATGAAAGCTCACTGGTGTTTGCAAGCAATTCAGTGCCATAAAAATTTCTCAGTATACAACTGGAGAATACAAACAACCATCAGTGGGATGCTTAAGATTCCCAAATCACTTGTAGCCTTCACTATGTTTGTTCCATCATCAGAGACAATTGCTCAACACTTTACTTGATGAACTTTCTATTTTATAAACATTTCTTTAAAAAATAGCTTTTCTGGGAAGAACAAGACTCTGCTGGCACTAAAATAAAAAGTTTACTTGTCCTCATCATTAATTCTTCATACTGTTGCAAAAGTTACAGAAGTAACACATTTAATAGTAACATAAACTTTGTTTAATGGCAGAATATAATTCAGGAAATAAGTTTCTTAATATATTTTTAAATAAAAGGGAACTAAATCACAAGTAAATCTCAAAGATCCCTTGTCAGAATCTACTGAAGACAGGTTTCATTAGATTAAGACTTAGAGTTTTTTCCCCTCAAAACTTTAGTATCCATAAAGTTCAGACTATAGGGAATTGTTCATTTCTTTTGGGTCTTCCCAGAAGATTATCCTGTTGTCAAGAGTCAGAAAATAAATATTTTATGTTATATGAGATATGGAATCTCTGTTGCTTTTCAATTGTAATGCAAATATGGTCATAAAATATCAAAGTTAATAAGAATAAATGGATTACAAAAAACAGGGGATGTACTGAATTTAACCGTGATTCAAGTTTATTGACTCTTGCCATATAGAAACTATCAAAACCATAAATGCTCTAAATTATTACTTAATATTTAGAATAATAAATATTTAGAATAATAAATCCTTTGTACAATATCCTTTGTAAAAGAAGAAATGAAACCAAGTAGTCATAAGAGGAAATGTTGATGAATCTGTCTACATGAAATATGAAATATTCTTGGTTCTGAGGAGATGATTCAGAGGTCAGGAATACATGCTTTGTAGGTCTGAGACTAAATTATATCTCTAGTACCATAGATCCACAGGCCTTTCCTATCATAGCCCTTGAAGCCCCTGAGCAGTTTTGGGGTAACTATGGTTGTTCCATGATCCTGAGCCTGAACAGAGCATTCAACCATTGGGTGCAATTGTACAAATATTGCTAGAAGTGGTCACAGGACCCTTAGCTTTGCTTGAGTTGGTGCCAAAATAATAAACTAAAAAAACGTTTTAAAAACTCAAATATTTTGAATGGTCAAAAACAGTACCGAAATATTGCCATAGAAGAAAAAATATGTGAAACATATATGATAGGATATTGATCACTCTTATATTGAAATATCTTACAAATTATTAAGCAAAAGAAAAACAATAGAACACTTGAAAATCCACTGAAATGAAAATGAAGATAGTTATCAGATATTTGAAAATGCTAAATAGCATTAGTAGTTGAGGAAAGTCATATAACAATGAAGAGATTCATTGGTTCTAAATTGTATTAACCAAAACTAAATGTTGCGATTCATTAGAGGTTTTTCTTTTCTTTTTTTTGGGAAGGAGTCAGTGTTCAGGGGTAACTCCTGTCTCTATGCTCAGAAATTGCTCCTGGCAGGCTCAGGGGACCATATGGGATGCTGGAATTTGAACCACCATCCTTTTGCATGCAAGGCAAATGCCCTACCTTCATGCTATCTCTCCGGCCTCTCATGTAAAGGTTTAATGAAATTCTCTCATCTTATAATGGGGTTTGAACAGTCATTGGGAAAATAGCTGAAGTTAAAAAGGCATTTATGTTCATCTTTTAACACCAATCACTTTAAATTTCATGAATATTTTCAATTTATGTGAATGATTAGAAAATTTGATTAAATCAACATCTGACAAAAGTTTCAACTGAAAGTTAGCATTCTAAGAACAGTTATGAATAAGGGTGAGTCAAAATTATTTCTTTTTTCAGTATTTATTCAAAATCATTTGTAACTTTATATAGATTTTAGGTATATAGAACTACAAATCAACATATGCATAGACTATTTTATGATCACCAATAGAAGTGTTATTTGCATCCTTCAGTCATTCAGATAAACTCTTTTACCCTCCTTCCCCCTCTCTTTCCTTTCTGGTAATGATTTTTTGTTATTATAGTTTGAATTGCTTTTGTTTTATTTACTTTTCTATATTTCAGTGAAATAATATAGTTTTGTCTTTCTCCATCTATATACTTTTAACACAATACTCCCCAGGTTGATTAGAATTTTTACAAATGGTAGGAATTTATTCTTTATTTTATACCAGATAGTAACTTATTGTGTATATGTAGCACATTTTCCATATACACTCAACCACTCATAAACATTTAGGTTGCTTCAGAATCTTGCCTATTGATTCTGAAGGTGCAACATCTTTCCAAACCAATCTTTTCATATTTCTCAAATAAACATCCAGAAGTAGAATAGCTGAATCATATGATGCTTCTTTTGTTAGTTTTATGTGGAATTTCTGCAGTGCCTACACTAGTTTACATTCTCACCAAGAGTGTTTATTTTCTCCACTATCACTTCTTTCTTTTATTTTTGATAATATACTTTCTTTTACAATGTGGATTTAATTTCCACTTTCCTTAACAATGCATGATGATTAGCATCTTTTCATGCATTTGTCTTTCAGTGAGGAATAAACCTCTATCTTTTTTTCTAATTGGCTTTTCTAATTGCTTTTATTGTTGTTGAGCCTTATGAATCCTATCTATATTGTGATATTAATTTCTTGTCAGAATTTTCTTCTATCTGGTAGGGTGCCTTTTTAGGATAGTTTTTTCCACTGGGCAGAAGCTTTTCAGTTTGAGATAGACACACAAAATGACTTTTAAGACTGAGAAGAAAAGAAATCAAGGTGGGAAGCAAAAAAATGAGAAAGAAATAATGAGGGAACAAGGATCGGGGATTTGATTATATTGGTGATATGGGAGAATGGTATAATTGTAATGGGAAGCTATAAGTCCAAAGACTCAACACTAATAATGCAAGATCTAAGCTGCAACCACCAAACTTTGTAATGTGCCTGTCAAAGTGGCAGGTGGGGGTAGGTGGAGGGTAGATGGACAGTAGGGTGGAGAGTGATAGAGTATAGATTTACTGGTGAGAGTAGTTAACACTGGTATAGTAATTGGTATTGAAATATTATGAGCCTAAAACTCAACCATCAATAACTTTGTAAATTATGGTTTTTTAACTAAAAAAAGGTAATTTAAAAAAAACTTTTAAGGTCTCTTTAAAGTCCTATCTCTTTTTTCTTGCACTGACTTGTGTGGTAGTGATATTTTTTAAAAAATAATTTTTATTGTGACCAAAGTGAATTACAAATCTTTCACAGTAACAGTAATATTTAAGATACATGTTGACAATAAATCGGGGCCTTTCTCGCCATCAGTGTTGTCCTCCCTCCACCCCTATTCCCAGCATACATCTCCCTCTCTTGTCCTCCACCTGGTCTGCTAGTGTTAACTGTTTCTCTCTGTGTATAGCTTGTTGTAGATTGCGTATTGGTTCTGTTGACGTTGACTTTGGGTTTGGTATTTGAGTCTGATCATTTTTTATTTTCACTCTATGTTCATTCAACTGTTTGGTCTTGGTACCTTTCATTTTTCCCCCCTTAGTTCATGAGGAAGAACAAGATGATTCAAAACAAGTATAACAGCAACAACAACAGAACTGGAAAGATTTCCTCTAGAGTTTATAAATATTGATTTAAAAGAAGAAAGGGAAAAAGGAAAAACAAAACAAAACAAAGACAAAACAAAAAACAAAAGCAAAGACAAAAAATCAGCATCTACAAAAAAAAAAGAAAAAAAGGCACCCAGTTACTGAAAACAACCATCATCAAATAATAACCATGTGAACAAAAGTAAATAAAACACTGAAATAATAAAAAGAAAAAGAAAGAAAAATAGATAAGACAAGAAAAAAGAAAAATGGTATGGCAAGATTTTGTGCTTATTTATTTATTTATTTTTGCATAGGCACAGTAAGAATTGGGGAAATTAGGCAGGGAATTCCCTTTGCCTAAGAGATACAGGGTTTCTCTGCCCTTGAAGTATACTGCTATGGGAACTACTACATGCTTCATACATGCTCGTTTTCACACTCCAAGGTCTTTTTTATTGTGCCAGGAAACTTTCTGTTCAGTTATGGAAGATAGCACCAGGCCTCTTTAGCTAGAGATCTTGGTATTTGTGTAGGTCATAGGATGAAGGCTAGAATAGAGTCTCTCTTATAGTTCTAGAAGTTCTGTTCCATCACTGTTGTTGTAGTCAGTCTTTTATTTTTTTTTTGACAAGTGACAAATTTTATTTTTTCAGTAGATACTTTTATAAATAAGCACAGGCTAGGAATGCGGGGTGTAGTCAGTGAAGAACAAAAGAGTAGGGGAGCTGAGGGACTGACCTAAAATTTACATATTAAAAGACCATTCTTCAGGTGAGGACAAAGTCCTGTTGGATGTGAAAATATTTTGGCTAAAACAGAAAAATCAGTTTTTCAAGAAGCCAAGAGAAAAGAGGCAAAACTATTTATGGTGATTATTGAGGTTGCTGGAGAATAGATTTTTGGAGAAACGAAGATAATTGCTACCATCAAATGCCAGACATAGAAAAAACAAGTTGTTGGCGCCAAGGTTATGCTAGAAGTAAGATTGACAAATAGACTAGCCAGCGGGAGACTTTTGGCGATTTTGATACTGTCCTTCCATTGTCTGAAAGAAACGCTGAGGCCTGATTTCTATAATGGTCAAATAGAGAGAAAGAGTGCAGTGTCACCGCCATGTTGGAATTATAGCCAATATCCATGCAAAGGGTCAGAAGATTGACTTCTCCAGGCCCGGGAGATAGCATGGAGGTAAGG
>PVKC010039467.1:0-12539 GCA_004027635.1 Crocidura indochinensis | reverse complement strand
GGCTTTCTGGTGCTCAGTCTTTTGTTCAGTTTTTATGGGACACAGAGGAGGCACTCTGTCTCCTTCTAGCTGTCCTATTATTCGCTGCACCCCTACAAGCTGCTCTTGGAGGAGCCCTCTCTCCCTGCTCTCAACATAGATCACAATTAAAAAATCACAGTCACTCACTACAAATGACAAATGTAAAATGATTGTTGGCACTCCACAGTCTAGCTTTATTAAACATATATTGCTAAACTTTGAGGGTTCTACTCTTTTTCTCTTACATTTTTTAATTTCCATTTGGTGTGTGTTAAAAGATAGGTAGTCATATAGCTCAAATCCTATATTTTAGCAGAAAAGTAGGGGGTCATCTTCTATGCTCAGTTGTCTTACACTCTGAAAAATATGGTTCTTGTAATGTTTAAAGGATCAACCAAAGTCATAAGTTAAATTGGTTCTTCTGTTTACAAGGTGCATGCTCCTTGACACTTCATGTACCTTTTTGTTTTGTTTTGTTTTGTTTTTTAGATCACACCTGGTAGCACTCAGGGCTTACTCCTGGCTCTGTGCTCATAAATCGCTTCTGGCAGGCAGGGGAGACCATATGGGATGCCAGGATTTGAACCACCTTTCGGATTGGCTCTGTGCAAGGTAAATGCCCTACAGCTGTACTATCTCCGGTCCCTTCATTTAACATCTTTTTTTTTTTTTTTTTGGTTTTTGGGCCACACCCGGTGATGCTCAGGGGTTACTCCTGGCTATTCGCTCAGAAGTCGCTCCTGGCAGGCACGAGGGACCATATGGGGAACCGGGGGATCAAACCGCGGTCCGTTCATTTAACATCTTAATGCAAAGTTGGGTATTTGATGCAGTTAATTTCACTAGGAATACAAAATACCCTATCAAAATGTAAAATCTTGGGGTCAGTGAGGTGGTGCTAGAGGTAAGGTATCTGCCTCGCAAGTGCTAGCCAAGGAAAGATCGTGATCGCGGTTTGATCCCCCGGCGTCCCATATGGTCCCCCTCAAACCAGGGGCAATTTCTGAGCACTTAGCCAGGAGTAACCCCTGAGCATCAAACGGGTGTGACCCAAAAACACAAACAAAAAAAGAATGCAAGATGCAAAATATTTAATATGTATGATAATTTGATAATCTATAGATATTTTTAATTCCCATCCTTATTCTTGACTCTTCTTATAATACTTGGCAGTGTGAAGATGGTGAGAGATAGACATTCTGAAGAGAAATGGGGATGGATTTAAAAAATTATGTCAAATAAAAAGCTTAGGAATGTCTCATGGAGAATGTAGAACATGTGATAGGTAGAGAGGAAACAAAGAAAGAGGGTTGGATGTGAGTTAGGTACAATTACATTATTCACTTAGTATTTTCAAATTTTTTAAGAAATCAAATGTCCTTGATGTCTAAAATCTGATAATCTTTTTCTTAAGACTTAAGAATACTATTCAACTAGACTGTGTTTTTACGTAAGTTTTCTTTTTTTTTTTTTACTTCAATTGATTATTTTCTTATCTAGAAACAGGGATTTGGATCACACCAGATATTTTTGAAGGTCTTGTCCTACTGGAGAAAAACTGTTATGAATAAAATTAATCGAGCAGTTCTATTAGAGAACCAATTCACAGAGTGCTGCTAGTGGTTGAAACTCATTAGTGACACTTAAAAAGCAGATAGTGTTTGGAGCATAGCCGAGCTATCCCTCTAACTATTCTACGAACCTGGGCCAGAAAAGCATTAATAGTCACCCTGAGTGGCGAAATAGAATGCAGCAGCAGGCTGAGAAGTTTGGCTCTAGGGACTGTCACAGCTTGTTATCTGAGGACTTGTGTTTCAATTTATGTTTTGCTCTGGAAACTCCTGGGAAAAGGCCTTTGGCATCAGTGTTTGAAACTTACTTCAACTAAAGTTTTCTTTGGAACAAAGACTTTGACCTTTTCTAAAAGGATAAAAACAAAACAAAACAAAATTCACCTTTCTTATTGTGGTAGAAGAAGAAAAAAATCTAAACATAAAATAAGTGAGAACTAAGCAAAACACACCCATTCTTATCTTTGGAGTTTGACTTTACACATACATACCTGTCTCACATACTCAATCTGTTTTCTATGCAGTGTGACACTATAACTGTTCATTTGACAGCTACTAGTTAGAATTTGCGTTCATGCATTCTTTCTTATAACTGAAATCAGGCAATAAAAAAATCTTCAACGGAATAAAATGGCATTATAGTAATGCAGTAGAGTAAAACAATCAAAACAAAATGTTGACTTATAAATTATAACTAATCATTCTAGACGTCATAGTCTGGTGTTTGTGTTTTTCAGCTTAATTATTTCTAGTTAATAGTTGAGAGAATTTGCTTTAGTTTTCCTTAGTGTGCTATATGGCTAAAATTGCTTTCTATAATGGCACTGGATTCGTAGTATGGAGGTTAAGATGCTTTTCTTGCATGTGGACAAATTTAGTCCAATTCCCAGTGCACTGTCAGGAGTGACTTGAGCAATAGCCAGGAGTATTCCCTGAATATCACTCATATGGTCCCAAAATATAAACCAAAAAAAAATGCTTTATATGAAAATATACTATTTCAAAATAGTAGATATTAAAATTCAATGCAATTAAAGATTCAATACAGATGAAGCTCTTGTTGCAAGTAACAGTGTGAAAGGTTTGTGAATTTTTATACATGAGTATTACTATTTCTTTATTTTTCTTGAAGTTCTGATATTTGGAATACATTTGCAAGCATTTGGTTGGGAGTCAGAACATATTCTGTGATCAGATAAATCATTTTTCTTTTATTTGGGATCAGAATAGCAATCACAGCCACATCTTTTCTAAAAAAAAATTAGTCTAATTTGAATTCAGTGAAAATTCCTGAAAAGGTGTCCTGAACCCTTATTATATGTAAATGAAGATGTGTCTTTTAGGGCTCTTCTTTAACTTCTAAATAAAGAGAATTCTTGGTTGATATTTTTTGTCTCTGTTCCAAATGAATAAACAGAGATATTCTTAGTGTTTATTTGGCAGATTGCTGTGGACGTTGTATTGTGAGTTTTTCAGGATTGGAAAAAGAACAAAATTCAATATTTTAGACCGTCTTGAGATCAGCTGGGACTCTAACTCAGTTGCACTTAAAATTACCTTAATTTATTGATTACTAATAAATATTGTTACCGTCTTTTAGCTTTCTCTTAGAAAATTGTTCTTCATCTGAAGCACTAATCTCTACTCAGTGTGTATGGCCACAAATAAGTATTCTGAACTTTTTCGCCCTCCACACTATAGCATTTTGTGCCCTCTTTATTTTGAGATGGTACATATGAAAGAATTTACAAAAGTGTGTAAGTTTGCACCTAAGCATCTGGGTATATTATAATAAATGTGTTCGTTTATTTTGTATTTACATTAAGTAGCTAAAGTCTCTACTCCGAAGTCAAAAAGATAAACTAATATCTAATCTAAAGGTTGTGTTTGTTGTGCTATAAAGCAGTAGTTCTTTAAATTCCTTGTATGAACACCTGAAGAATAGCTTGGGACTCTGTTAAAACTTGATTCGGAAACTGCATTTCTTCCATCACTATCAGACTTTAATATCTATCTTTTACTTTACACTTTAATTCTCTTTACAAACTGAAGTCAGAGAATCACTTCTTGAGGGAGTCCTATTTTTTTCCTTTCAGTTTTTTATTGAGGGACCATGTTTGGCAATTCTTGTTTTTGTTTGTTGGGTTTATTTGTTTGTTTTTTACTTTGGGGCCATACTCAGTAGTGCCAAGGGCTTACTTGGGCTTTGTGCTCAGTTAATAATTTTGGCTTGGTTCTTGGAAGCATATAGAGTTGAAGCCCAAGATGCTTCATGAAAGGAAATAGCCCTACCCTCTGTAATATTGCTCTGTCCCTTACTTACAGTTCTGTTAATAATAGCTTCAGAGATACTATGGCTAACACCGCACCCATGACTAGTGTCTCATGTCACTCAATCAGTGTCACAAGGTCTCTAACCACCCTCATCTCTCTTTGGCAAACTCAGTTCTATTGACTCTCATAGGCCACTTGTTATTTTTTATTTTGTTTTAGTCTGTTTCTTGAGAGGGACAGTTCTGCACTTGTCCCTCTCCCCCTGAAGAACAGTCTTATTAAGTCAGTCTTCCTTCCTAGTCACTCAAGACATGGCTGCTCTAACATTCATCAAATTCTACGACATTTTGCTGAACAAGATAATGGAGTTATCTTGTTAGAAATTAATGAATATAAACCTTATGGATCCACAGTTGGTGGTGTTTAGGTCAAAGGTCCATATTCTGCAATGATGTAATTCGTTCCCAGGAGAGATTCTCTAACGGAGGTAGGGAGGACGAGTTCTCTCTCCTCCAACTCGGAGAACACGTCTACCACCCAGTAACCAGCGGTTCTGAGGTGAATCGGCGAGTGAACAGCTCACGGATAGTCAGACTTGTGGAAATATCAGCTTTATTTGGTGGAAATAACTGAGGTCCAATGACCCAGAGTCAGTTCCAACCCAAAAGCCCCCCAAACCTTCCACAGACTTCTCTTTTATACATTAGAGTCAGGTACCACCCTAGGGTAGGGGCAGAAAGCCAGGTCCCACCCTAGAGTAGGGTCCAATCACTGATCAGGGTAAGATCAGGGTGGGTCCAGAAAGCTAGGTCCCACCCTAGAGTAGGGTCCAATCACTGATCAGGGTAGGATCAGGGTGGGTCCAGAAATGTTTATACATAGAAATTCCAAATCATGATAAGATTAGAAATGTTTACATATGCAACACCGCAATGTTAAGAAACAATGCAGGACAAAATATCAGACCCCCACTTAAGTTATATTGCCAAATATATAATGCATTTATGTATGTGTTTGTACATACATATGTGGATGTGTGTAAATAATCCTCTGATGAGAGTAGCAAGAGTACTCTGGCTTCTGCCATTAAGGACATGTCAACTAACTATAGCTTTATGACTCCTCCCAGACAAGGTGAATGATATTTGCAGCCTGTATCCCTGTTGGCAGTTTTATTCAATTCTCTTTGTTCTGCATAGTTTTTACTGTTAACAGTGTTCTTTTTAAAAAGAAAATTGAACTTTCTTTATTATGGTTGGAGCCCATATATGGTAATGCTCAGGGTTAGCTCCTGACTCTGCCTTCAAAGATCACTTCTGGCAGGAATCAGGGGACCATCTGGGTGTTGAGAATTAAACCTGGGTTGAACATGTGTAAGGCAAACACCCACCGCACTGCACTATGACTCCAGTAAATTAAAATTGCTCTTTCTTGGATAAAAACAGATATAATGAAGTGCTATTAGAACTGAGGCATAATCCTGTCATAATCTAGTCTCAAAAGACTCATAGAAGTTATTATTTTTTGGGGTAGTGGTTCTCATATAGGACAAACAACTGCAGAGCTTATTAGAACAGGGCTTTGCTCCCAAAGCTTCTGATTCCAGAAGTCAAGGGTGAGTTTGAGCTTGTATTTCTAACAAGCTTCTGAGGTGATTCTGATGGTCTGCAGTCATAAGATAAGAAACACTGGTTTGTAACTGAGTACACAAACTGATGTTTCTTCAAAGCACAAAAAATGCCAAGTTCTTTCCCCAACTAAACAGGTAAAGCTCCCACAAACAAAGAAAAGCTGTATCCTTAAAGTTTTTGGCCTTTTCTGCTTTGGGGAATCTAAAGCTAAACACTGGAAGTGACTAGTTGATTGCTCTAAGTTCTGTCCTTAGACCTTGCTCTAAACTGTCTTACTAGAATTCTTATACCAGACTCATCTCAAGAGACTTCTGCACATTTCTTTCAGCCAATATAACTCTGACCATGTACATGCAGTTAAGTCTATATAGAAATCATGGTCTTCCATTGGTTTTATGTAGAAGAATGGAAATGAAGTCAAAGTAGAATGTAAAATATATCCACCTATATAGACCCACACAAAATAGACACAACCACAAAATATTCAAGGTCTTCTGCTAAACTGATTTTTTCCTAATCAATACCCTCAAAGATTGTTCATGAACTCCTTTACTGTATTATTTGACTTCAGAAATATTAAATGAAGATATTAAAATCGAACAAAAAGAAAATAAGGTCATTATTATAAAATGATTCCAAAACCCCCATGGAAACAAAGTAGAACTCAACTGAATTACCTCACTTGCAAAACTTTAGCAGGAAATAAAAAGATCCATGTCTAGAATATTTGGCTCTCCTAGAAGAGAAAGTATGCCTAAAAAGAATGAAAATTCTCAGAAAATCGTCATATAAGCTAACAACTATTGTTGGGACTTTATAAGAGTAAAATCTCAGAAACAATAAAAATAAAATTAGCTTACAGTAATTTTATATTTTAGTTGGGATAGAAACTCTAGGGGAAAATAAGAAGTGGGAGAAAAATAAACAGCAATTTTAACCCTTCTTATAAACAGAAACACATTGGTTTTTAAAAACTCAATGGGATGAAAGAAGTAGTAACATACCAAGGAAAATAATAAGGGAACATCAGACAATGCGATACCTTTTTTCATGTTACTTTTTTGTTCAATTCGCAATAAATCATGTGACATACCAATGATAATAGAGGGACATTTTTTCCTCATCTTTAGGCAATGTGACAAAGCTCTCTAATCTTTCACCTACTCTTCTCCTTGGACAATTATCTATATTCTTAGTCATTTTACATCAACATGATTAAACCTTTTATCCAAAATATAAAGAAACAAGTAAATAGAAAATAATAGCTAAAAAAAACAAATAAAAAGGAAAATAATAGCTTTATTGGAAAGCTTAAAAGTTAGGAAGCAGGGGACCAGGTGGTGGTGCTGGAGGTAAGGTGCCCGCCTTGCCTGCGCTAGCCTAGGACGGACCGTGGTTCGATCCCCTGGTTTCCCATATGGTCCCCCAAACCAGGAGCGACTTCTGAACCCATAGCCAGGAGTAATCCCTGAGCGTCACTGGTGTGGCCCAAAAACCAAAAAAGAAAAAAAAAAGTTAGGAAGCAATTCTGATCAGCATAGGACAAATTTAAAAGAGAGGAAGGAGAAGTCTAGTTTTATGACAAATAAGTATGATTTATATTACATATGTATAAAAACGTTCATTTATTTAGGAATTTTACAGAGGAAAATAAACTAGATCAATTATTGGAGAATGGTGAGACTATACAGCTGAGGAACATATGTAAATTGTATATAGATAGTATGGATGGGATGTGGCAAGAAACAATATAAAGGGTATGAAAAGGCTAACTGAAAATCATTGTGATTCCTAATTCTCCATTAACTGTATTTGACCGTGAGTCTGGGAACTGTAACCGAAAAATGCTATTTATGAGACTCGTCTTAACCCAATCAGAGTTAGAAGTTGTTTTTCAAATTATAAAGCATAACTAGTTTTGTTGGTCTCACTAACCCTAGAAATTTTGTCTTTGTTTTGATAAGAAGGAAAGAAGTCGCTTTAAATAATATATTGACCTTAAAGATTTTTGACCTTAAAGACTAGAATGCAAGTATATAAAGCAATTTTGTTCAAGTTCTGGATCACTTTTGATAATCACATTTGGACAAAG
Organism: Crocidura indochinensis; assembly: GCA_004027635.1. Taxonomy (NCBI): domain Eukaryota; kingdom Metazoa; phylum Chordata; class Mammalia; order Eulipotyphla; family Soricidae; genus Crocidura; species Crocidura indochinensis. The sequence goes on along the minus strand of PVKC010039467.1, from coordinate 4,950 downwards.
GTACTCATTTATTTATATCACACAAAAGTAGACAATTCAGACCACATCGGTATTCAGCATTGAGAGTAAGAGTTCAAGGATCATTTTTCCAAGAATACTGGTTCTTCTGCCTTGTCTATTAGAAAATAGACAACTAGAAAGTTGGTATGCTGAATTCAATAGATTTGCAGAGATGAGTATTTGGCTGAGAATCATATTTAGTATTAAAATACCTATAGGCATTGTTTTTCAAGATGAATAAATTATCTTTGCTTCAATTCTATAGGTGTAGGAAGCTGACACAATAAGCATGAAAACAAAGAATATCATCATTGGAAGGATTCATGTTTCATAGGATTATTATATTGTTAGTCCTATTATATTAAGGGAATAATAAAATATTTTATCTAGAAAAATATTCCAAGCAATTTCTCTCACATCTATGAGAACTAAAAAAATAATATTACCCATATGGGGGTAGGGGAGAAAAAAAATTACCCATACACATAAATGCGCACAAATATAGGTGTTTAGATAAGTGTAAATTTATGAAAAATTCATGTTATTTTTTCCTTTAAAAGGAGGCCATTCCTGGCAGTGTGTGAAGGAACATGTGGTGAGGATTCATCCCAGGATTCTCACATGCAATGCATTTACTCTAACCTTCTGAGTCATTTCCCTGTCCCTCACTAGTTATTTTTAAGCTTTTATATATCTGTGTATACACACATATAATGCTATATTTGAAATATGTAATTGCATTTAAACATATTTTACTAACCAGAAATTCAACTATAACAATATCCACTAGTCTGGGTGCCCTAGTATTAACTTTTTATATTTTATATCTGTGATTCTCAGACCTAATCTCAAAGTAGATTGATCTGACACAAGCTTTTTAAATTATAATTTTGGGTTGGTGACACCCCTGGCTGTGTTCAGGCCTTATACATGTTTCTTTGCTCAAGGGTCACTTCTAGCAGTCCATAGGAGACCATATACAATATGGTGATTAAACCTGTGTTGGCTGCCAGCCAGTCAAGCATCTGACCTGCTTCTCTCTCTCTCTCTCTCTCTCTCTCTCTCTCTCTCTCTCTCTCTCTCTCTCTCTTTTCTCTCTCCTCTCTTCTTCTCCCTTTCTTTTCCTCTCTCTCACTTCCCTCATTTCAGACACTTTAAAATAAGCTTCTTGCCCAGATCCTATGACAGACAGGTAAAACTAGAAATTTTGGAGGTAGAAAGCATGAAAAGGAACGACTTTTAAAGTTCTCAGGTAATTCTTTAGAAAACGAGTTATGAGCTTCTGGAGAATACACTTCCATCTCATTTTTAATTGTCTTCCTCTGTTCTGTTTGTCAATGTTCTGCATATTTTCTATCCACCAACTTTTCCAGTTTTTGAAAATTCAGAACCTGAATTTTCAGTTGTTATACCTACCCACAATCCTTATCAAAAAAGTAGATAAGGTTGTGTGTGCGTATAGTTGAGTAGAACTTAGGATAAGTAGGGACCAAGCCCATTTTTATGATTGAATAGACAAAATTCCAACATAATTAAAATTCTATCATGATTTGAATCATGTAACAGCATGATAATTAAATGTCTACAGTTACAAAAGAAAGTTTGTGGTATATTTGAACATAGATGATGGACTATTAAAAACTGCTTTGTTGAAAATATGGTTTAGAATTAACTGCCAGTACCATCTAATAATAAGATCATCTATTTGAATATTATAGGATTTATTTACTTGAGTCAATATTGTCACCCAACAGTTATCAGTGCAGAGGTTATAAGAGATTATAATAAAATTGTCTTTAACAGCAAGAGTGTTGAAAGAAACCTAAATTAAGTGGATATGATAAAAAAAATTTTTTCTAATTACTGTCATTAACTATTGATAATCTTTTAACACCCATAGTAGAGTTTTCACTGTATTTCTCCACCAAATCTTGCCTAATGAAAGATCTGAAGAAGTGAAAATTAATGTTACAAAGGGAAAAATCTGCCTCTCTGATAATGAAGAAAAACTTTCCTTAATTGTTAATGTTCTTGGTTACTTGGAGACAGTCACCCTCACATGAAAGAAGTCTTCTCAAAAGGCAGAAATTTAACAGATTTGAAATGTGACTTCCAGGGGGCCGGAGAGATAGCATAGAGGTAGGGCATTTGCCTTGCATGGAGAATGATAGTGGTTCCCGGCATCCTATATAGTCCCCTGAGCCTGCCAGGAGCTATTTTTGAGCCTAGAGCCAGGAGTAACCTCTGAACGCTACCAGGTGTGACCCAAAAACCAAAAAGAAACAAAAAAAAAATAGTGATATCCAGTCAAGATTAAAAAAAAAAAAGGTCAACTTCAGAGACTAGAATGATAGCATAGTGGGTAAGTCCTCTGCCTGCACTCAGCTGACCCTGATTGATCTCTGGCATTTCATGTTGTTCCCTCAAGGCTACCAGTAGAAAGTTCTGAGCACAGAACCAGGAGTAACCCCTGAGCTCTGCCAGATGTAGTCCAAAACCAAACACAAAAACATTTCTCAACTTCAGTTGTTTTAGGAAAAGATATTTGTATATTAAAGAAATTTTATTCAATTTTATTTTTAATATTGTATTTATTCTTGTAGATTTTTAATCTTTTAACATCTTGATCTATTTTTTATGTTTTTAGATTCTACTCTAAATAGATTAATTTAAATATATAATTTTAATGTACTTGAAAATTTTTTCTCTATTAAAATATTTAGCCTGTATTTGAACAGTTTACTTAATATTAAAATATTCTCAAAAGATAAAATATTCTCAATATGGCAGTATTTTAGAATTCATATAAGCTTGAGAAAATGTACAAACAATATTTCTTAATTAGACTTGGGAAGAACGATGAGGTATTTTCAGAGATAAAAACTTCATTCCTTTAAATTATGACACCTGTACTTTAAGCTCCTCTAAAAGAGGGCTGTCTTCTGGGGAACATAGTTCAATAGAAGGGAAACAGGATCTATCAGAAAAGCTGTTTACAATAAAACATTTTGACAGCTTGAGTAATTAAACGGGTTTCCCAGGTGCAAAGCTGTATCTTAAATGCCCCTCTGGCTATAATAGTACATAGATTTATCCTTTGGAAAAAAAAAAGTCAACTGTGAAAACAAGTTAATGAAAGGAAAAGAAAGCTAACTAAAATTATTTCCTAAAGATATTAGTCATTTAGTTATTAAGGCATCAGTAAATAGAATAAATGAATTTTTTGCTTACATTAACACAGAGCAATTTAGAGTCTCTTCCTTTTCAATCATTTGGGGAAAGGAAATGTGCCAGTGTAAAAGGTAGCATATTTTTGAGTACATGATGTTAGGATTGTAGAGTGGTATAGAAAATACTTTTATTTCTTCTTTCTGTAGATTCTGATTATGTGTGTTTTAAAAATAACCTGTAAAACTATTTTCTTCTACATAATAGAAATTAGTGTATTGACTATATACCTGTAATAAAGGTACAGATTGCCAAGGAGTGACAGAGATAAAATTCAACTATACATAGACAATTGAATTGGTTTGTTAGAATCCTATTGCTTTTAGCCAAAGGCTATCATATTGCTGAACTAGTGAAGTATTTATTGATAGCTTGCAACAGGCTTTCAATAATTGTTTTATGAAGAAAAGAACTGAGTGTAAGATATTAGGAATTCGCAAGGACTTGTAGTTTTCTTTGTAGTCTCGAGTTTCTCTAGCTCATTAATGTGAAATTTGTGGAAATAATCCATTTTTTTAGGCATGTTATGTTTGAGAGACATGCTTTTGTATTTCTTAAACATAGTGTGCATGATATGAGTTATTCCTTCAACAAATATTTATTAAAGGTCTGAAATGCATACATTTAGATAGACTGTGTGGTAATACCTTCAACAATTCAACTTCTGTGTGCATGTTTGCACATGCATAGAGACAGAGCACAAGAGGGGAGACCAGCCTATTTTACTTTGTGTTTAACCATAGACAATATTTATAGGGTAGATGGAATTCACATAGGAAGCCAAGCACCATGATAAGCATTTCTTTGACTATGTCATTCAATTCTGCAAAAAAATAAATAAATAAATAAATAAAACTATAAAATAGTTTCCATTAGCCTTTTCGTAAAATGAGAGAATTGAAGCTTAGAAAGAAGAGGTAAGAGAGCAAAGTTACACAATGGATCTGGGATTTACAAACAAACTTCTCAGACTTTGACTCCGGAGACTTGGGCTTTTTCACCATGAGATAATGCTGCAGGAGAGGCTTTATTTATTGATACTAAATGGCACAGCAGATGTAGATTTGTTTGTACCATAATTATGATGGTTTACAGAAGAAGATCTAGGGAGTCATAAAAGAGGAAAGGAAAGTTAGAGAATACATAAACCCTAAGATGATTACTCTGGTGTGATTTTGCACAGACATCATAATAACTTCTCAGAAAACACCCTGCTAATGGATAGGGAAAAGACTTTAGAGCAGGAGATCACTAACCAATTTGAAAGTACAAATGCGTGTTTATCAATCTATAGTAGTAGTTACTGCAAAGCAAACTATATACAATTGGGAATTACCTGAATCTCTCTCTAAAACTATATGCGATTGAAAATCACCTAGATCTTTTCAGTAATGAAAATCTGCCATGAATCTGAAGGATAAAGAGAAAACAATGCATATATGTTAACATTCGGGGACTATTCTAGTCAAATAATGACACAATGGAGGTAAAAGATGAGAGGTGTAAAATTCCAATAGATAAAGCTATTGTAATCAGTGATTAAGATATTACTGATTTCAGCCGGAGAGATGGCACAGTAGTGTTTACCTTGCAAGCAGCCGATCCAAGACCTAAGGTGGTTGGTTCCAATCCCGGCTTCCCACATGGTCCCCTGTGCCTGTCAGGAGCTATTTCTGAGCAGATAACCAGGAGTAACCCCTGAGCATAGCCAGGTGTGGCCCA
>PVKC010039466.1:0-12550 GCA_004027635.1 Crocidura indochinensis | reverse complement strand
TAGCACATTGTTGTTTGGATTTTCAACTCTTTGTTGTCATGGAAAATTTTTTCATGTGCCTTTTGAACATTTGTATTTATTCTTTGAGGAATTTTTGTTCATGTCTTCTCTATTTTTTGATGGGGTTGGATGCCTTGTTCTTGTTAAGTTCTACCAGCATCTTGTATATATTGGTTATTAACACCTTGTCAGATGGGTAAATAATCTCTCCCATTCCATGAGCTATTTTTATACTCTGATCATTCTTTCCTAAGAGATACAGAAGCTTCTTATTTTAATGTAGTTCCATCTGTTTCTCTTTAATTCTACTGCTTGATAGTACATATTTTAAGAGTGAAGATTGAAAGATGGTTAATTCATAAAAATTCCAAGACTATTCTATATTTTGTGTAAAACTAGAGGTGTTTAAATAGATGAAATGAGAAAACAATGCCTTAAAGATATCAGATACTGTTTTATTGTTGAATTAAAATAGTATTTGGTTTCATAGTTTTACAATGTAAAGCTAAATTTTATTTTATTGTCTATGTTATTGAGCAATTTTTCTTGTTTATTTATATGCTGATATTTAGATATCATTTTATATGAAGCAAATATAATTTTCCTTTCCTTAACACATTAGTGAATATATACACATATATTCATTTATTTTATTTAAATAAATGATGAGAAATGAAGTTAATTAAATTTATCATTCGATGAGGTATCATATAAATTAAATAAATTATTTTCTCTGGAGCCTTGAAGCTATTAAGATTTATTCTAAAATAATTAAAAGTCTCTTGATAAATGAATAATTAGAAAGATTTGTAAAGTGTTGTTTTGTTTTATTTTATGCTTTACATTCATATACACATATCACAATTTTGATGTGATCTAACAATAGATCTTTGATACATATTTTGTACCGGGCATCACATGCACGTACATAGACATAGGGATAGTACCCATTTTGTATATGCTGAAAATAATTTTGGAAATGTTTATGCACTGAAATACAGAAATATTCCATTATTTATTTTGGGAGGAATTGGAGGTTGGATAATGTTTTGAGTTACACCAGTGGTACTCAGGACTCACTCCTGTCAGTACGCATGGGGCCACGGAAACACATAAAGTACTAGGAATGCTAGACAAGTTCCTTAATCCTTAAACTCTTTCTCCAATCCATCATTATTCTCACTTTCTTTCTTTCTGTTAGTCTGTTTCTCCTTTTTTTCTGCTAGAACTATAGGTCTATCCAAAGATATATTGGATGGGCACTGACTTTTCTGGTTGCATTTGTTTGGTTCAATCATCAGATCCACATACTCTCAGTCCTCTGAGACTAATCCTTTAGTGCACAACTAGGAGTATTCCTGAGTGTAGACAAATGTAGCCCACAAATAAAGAATTAAAGTATGGTATTTTAATATCTGATGTACAGTGAATGAAAACATTACAATATTTGACTCAGAAATCTTATGTCAGTCTTACTGCATTTTTTCAGATAAAAACAATCAATGACTAAATATAAAGTACAAAGGACTTATTTTTAAAAAATGTACTCAATTGTTACTTATTAGCTGAACTTTTTAAATATTAATTTTATATGAGAATTTTTAGAAAATTAAATTTAAATAAATTATAGATGTTTTTATATATTGGGCCAGAGTGATAGAACAGTGTTGAGACTTAGCCTTGCATAAAGCTGACCCAGGATGGACCTCAATCCCCCAGCATCCTTTATGGTCCTTTGGACCAGGATTGATTTCTGAGCACATAGCCACAGGTGTCACCGGGTGTGGTCCTCCAATAATAATAAAAAAAATGTGTTTATATATTAATTGGTATTGCTGATGAAGTGAAAATATGGTCATGAAATAATATAGTATTATCATGGATATTTCCACAAATTTGCAACATATAAAGTTAAAGTCAAACAAATACGCATTATTTCATTCTGACTTTTTCCCATATATGATTTTAAAACACATGAATTCTCTCACCCTTTACATTTTATCTATATTAAATGAAGCTTTACTATGAAAATTATTGTATAATGAATGTAACTATAATGTAAATAATAGTTTAAATTTAATTGAAATTATATTTTATTATTTTTGTTTTAGCTACTGGATATGCAGACTTTAAATTCTGTAAATTAGCTATTTTCATACTTTATTTTTAATTTAATATGTCCATTTATTTATTTTTTCTAAAATTAATTAGATATCATGTATTTTATATAGAATAATCTTGATACCAATAATTTCTTGATTACTTGGCATAGTCCTTTTATTCCATTACAAAGATATTGCCATTTAATTTTACTTAAAGTATCATTTATAATGTGAATTTTTAATCTTTATATTGGTCATTCAAATGTTTTACAATGAATCTAAAGTGAATGATAATTTCATTCTTCTTGAACAATTTCCAGTAAATAGTTGTCTGTCCTTATTTATAAAAGCATTTTTTGAAAAGTTTTAGTATTCTTTTCCTTAATTCAAATTTTAGCAAATTTAAATATAGTGCAAATTATAAAGCGAATCTGGTTTTAGTTCTTATCATATGGTTAGTAACTTTTCCTAGAACCATTTTGTAAACTTTTTTCCCCACTGATTTACCATGCCAAAACTGTAATATACTAATTTCATATCTATAAATATTTCCATATCATGGCTAAAAACTTTCTTCCAAGAGTCTACTTTTCTAGCTCTACAAGAAACAAACTATGTAGTTTTTAACACAACATCTTCAAAACTTTTAGGAAAATTCGACTTGTTTTTTTCTTAAAATTGTCTTATAGCATATTATAATTTTATAAACCAGATTGCCTATTTCTATGAAAAATCATATTTACATCTTAATTAGAATTACATTTAATTTACAGTTTAACTTCAAGATAACTGACATCTTTCTATCATATATTCAACTTTATGTCTATACTTTTGAGGACAACTTCACAATATCATGAAAAAGAGAAGATAGCTTTTAACAGATAAAAAGGTGAGGGATAAATAGGTTAGATAACTCAATATAATTTACAATCTTGCAATGGAAATAGGCTGGAAGAGACAACTATCAAAGAAACAAAGTAATGTGATATAGAAGAGCCATATACCTTTAAAAAGGAGGAAAATATCGAAAGTTCTAAATATAGAATTAAAAATATCTAATATTAGTAATACCTGGCTAAAGCTATTCAGCAATGGCTAAATTTCTTTCATTACTTTTGCTTTAATGACTGATTTTTTTAACTTCTGAATCAGTAAATATCTGATCACTTATTTTTATAAAGTAATTCAGGATGTTATTGAAATAGAGATAATTGTCAACTGATTCTGGAAATATAAACATCTGGGAGCTCAAACCATAATGCAGTGTAAAGAGCTTGTTTTGCACATGCATTGTGAGAGTTAATTGCACCAAGCCATCCAGGTCTCTTTACCTGGCATCTCAGGTGATGCTTAACACCGTCAAGAACAATTACTGAATAACTCCTGAGCATCACCAGGTGTTCGCGAACACTGCTTCCACAAAAAAAGTAAAATGGAAAAGAACAGAAAAGAAATATCAGTATTCTGAAAAGAAAGGCTAAAACTTTGAAAAATAAATTCTGGGGGGCCGGGCAGTGGCGCTGGAGGTAAGGTGCCTGCCTTTCCTGCACTAGCCTAGGACAGACCACGGTTCCACCCCCACCCCCGTTCCCCATATGGTCCCCCAAGCTAGGAGCAACTTCTGAGCGCATAGCCAGGAATAACCCCTGAGCATCACTGGGTGTGGCCCAAACACCAATAAATAAATAAATAAATAAATAAATAGAAAGAAATAAAAAGAAAAAAAAGAAAAGTAAATTCTGAAGGGTAAATTTCTTAGATACACATTTACATTTATCAAAATACTGGAATTAAAATCCTTTCCAAAATTATAGAATTTGAAGAACTTTTCTTTAAAGATGTTTAATTAGCAAATCAAATAGCAGCAAATGGAGTTAGAGTGAGTAAAGCATTATTTTTATTGCCAAGTTTCTTTGTCATTTCTAGAGTACTAATTATGCCTATACAAAAAAGTCATAAACAAGAAAGAATTAGAAGCAAACACCCAGAGAGCATGATTTGTGGAAATAAAGGCAAAGATCAACATTTCTAAAACATTATAAATATTTTCAGAAAATATGAGAACATAAGGCAGCTATGAAACTATACTATAAAAATAGTCAGTAAATAAAATAGGACTTGAAATTATTAAAATGAGAGTAAAATAATGATCACTGAAGTTTGCAAAATACTGATAAGAACTTTCCTCAAAATTAAAACTATATTTATAATTTACAGAGTAGATTTTTAAAATAAATTATTATATGTACAAAGCAATTTATAGTTTAGTTTCAGGCATACATTTTCTCAACATGAATTCTATAATCAGTGTAAACTTTCCTTTAACAATATCTCCAGTTTTTCCTTACTCCTTTCCCATTTTTATCCTTAGTGACCTATTTTTAAGTGTGGAAGGTGTACTTTGAATTTCACGCTTCTAACTTTCTTGATTCTTTGGTTCATGTCATGTATAACTTATCTCTGTGCCACTGATGTATCTGAGGCTTTTCCTATTACCTCTCTCCATTTCATTTATTCCCTCTTTCTCAGTTTTATAGACTAAGGACTAAAGTAGGGGCCAGGTTTATTCAGTGAATTTTATAATTTCACCATTGCTTGAAACTGCATACTATTCCACTATAAATTTCAACTATCACTGGACAGATACTTAGGTCAATTCCATATTCTCACTATTTTGCTACATTGTCACAATGAATAATAGTGTGCAAATTACTTTTGAGTAAATTTATTTTTATCCTGGGGGTAGATAGAAAGATGTGAAATTGCTGAAATAGTTTAACATATACAAATGAAATACACCACCATGAATAAAAAAAAGATTAAAATAATATTTCATTAATCAATGGAGGCAAAACTTGACAAAATACACAACCATTTTAGATATAGAGGGACCACTTATGTTAGCAGTGTGGGGGGCAAAGAAGGGGAATATGGGATGCATGCTGGGAACAGGGGTAGAGGGAGGACAACATTGGTAGTGGGAATGCCCCTGATTCAATGTCACTATGTACCTAAACTATTACTGTGAATGATTTATAATACACCTTGGTCAAAATAAAAATTATTTTAAAAATAAATAAAAATTACAGCAATAAATAAGTAAAGATCATAAAATAAAAATCTTGCTCAAGACAATAATAACCATCTTCAACAAACCCATTTAGTATCACACACTGGTGGTGCTCAGTGAATATTTCTGTCCCCTTTCTGAAGAATCATTTTTGGAGAGTGCTTGGGAACCTTATTGGATGCCATGGATCTAACCCATGTTGGCCTGCCTCATGTAAGAAAAACTCCTGATACATTGTACCTACTACCACCTTGTCTTCTACCCCATGTAGTGCCAATATTTTTTAAATTTTCTTCCTTTTATTTAAACTCCATGGTGAGAAGAAATGAACAGATACTTTGATAAAGAAGAAATACAGGGCCCGGGAGATAGCATGGAGGTAAGACGCTTGCCTTTCATGCAAGAGGTCATCGGTTCGAATCCCAGTGCCCCATATGGTCCCCCGTGCCTGCCAGGAGTAATTTCTGAGCATGGAGCCAGGAGTAACCCCTGAGCACTGCCGGGTGTGACCCCCCCCCAAAAAAAAAGAAGAAATACAAATGGCCAAAAGGCGCATGAAAAAATGCTCCACATCACTAATCATCAGGGAGATGCAAATCAAAAACAATTATAAGGTACCATCTCACGCCACACAGATTGGCACCCATCACAAAGAATGATGTGCAAGGATGTGGTGAGAAAGGAACTCTTTTTCACTGCTGGTGGAAATGCCATCTAGTCCAACCTATATGGAAAGCGATATGGAGATTCCTCCAAAACCTGAAAATTGAGCTTCCATATGATCCATCTTTACCACTCCAAGGGATATACCCTAGAAACACAAAAATACAATACAAAAATCCTTTCTTCACACCAATATTCATTGCAGCACTGTTTACAATAGCCAGACTCTGGAATCAACCAAGATGCCCTTCAACAGATGAATAGCTAAAGAAACTGTGGTACAAAAAAAAAAAAGAAAGAAAAGAAAAGAAAAGAAACCATGGTACACATACACAATGGATTATTATGCAGCCGTCAGGAGAGATGAAGTCATGAAATTTCTCTATACATGGATGTACATGGAATCTATTATTCTGAGTGTAATAAGTCAGAGGGAGAGAGATAGACACAGAATAGTCTCTCTCATCTATGGGTTTTAAGGGGAAAAAGACATTTTATTATAATTCTCAGAGATAAAGAGAGGAGGGTTGAAAGTTCCAGCTCATGACATAGCTCACTACAAAGAGTGGTGAGTGCAGTAGAGAAATAACTACACAGAACTATCACCACAGTGTGAATAAGTGAGGGAAGTGCAAAGCCTGTCTAGAGTACAGGTGGGAGTGGGTTGGGGGTAGGGAGATTTGGGATATTGGTGATGGGAATGTTGCTACTTTACAATACAAATCAATTATTTCTACAAGCTATTTTTATGTAGTTTTTAGAATTTTTAAAATACATTTTTTTTTGGTTTTTGGGCCACACCCAGTGATGCTCAAGGGGTTACCCCTGACTATGCTCTCAGAATTCGCTCCTGGCTTGGGGGACCATATGGGACACTGGGGGATCAAACCGTGGTCCGTCCAAGGCAGTACCTTACCTCTAGCACCACCGCCCAGCCCCAGTTTTTAGAATTTTTAAAATACATTATTGCATCCTCTACAAATAGTGAGAGTTTGAATTCTTCTTTTAATATCTGGATGTCCTTAATATCTTTTTCTTTCCTAATGGCTATGGCAAGTATTTCCAGTACTATTTTAAATAGAAGTGACAATAAGGGCAACCTTGCTTAGTGCCAGATCTTAGAGAAAAGGTTTTTAGTTATTGTCCATTGAGTATAATATTTACTATGGTCTTATGGGAGATGGCTTTGACTAAATTCAGAAAAGTATTTTTAATTCCCATTTAGTTCAGAGCTTTTATCATAAATGGGTGCTGGACTTTTCCAAATGCTTTTCCAAATGCATCTATTTATATAATCAAATAATTTTTAAATTGCATTTATATGTTGTGTTATATTGATTGACTTGTGTATATTAAAGCATCTTTGTATCTCAGGAATTAAAATTACTTTGTCTTGTGTTGGTTACCATGACCTAACAGTGGCCATTTTTGCTTCGGCCCCTCTGCCATTTTTCTGCTTTGCAGTTGCAAAGCACCTACTTGAGGTTTCACTACAAAGCCCTTGAGCTATCAGGAAACAGGTGGCTACAATAAAGTAATAATAACTCTTTGATCCAGTGGAGAAGGACACAGCTTGTTACCACCCCCAGGAATGAAATTACTCCCCTAGCCCACATGCTTGAGTTAAATAAGGTATACTTTATTATCCCGTGCAACATTGTTTTACAAGGTTATTTCTTGCCCTACCATAAATCTGTTAAGAGCTCAAAAATGTGGTCAAACAGACCCTCTTCAGGGTCACAGGGTATTACCATGGAAACTGCTAATCTATATGACTTACAAGAATGCCCTGACCCCTACCCCCAGTGCCCACTTTCCATATTTGGAAGATGATGTTACCTTCTTTGTTTTACTCAACCTGCGCTGTGTTTATACCATATTTGGAATAATCAAGTGGCCAGCACGCCAAAAGAATGATTGACATTCCCTTTGCCTGCCCCTCTTCACCTGATCTATATAAGCAGAAGCAAATCACATTAAAATGCCTTTGATTGGTCTTTTCCGTCTTGGGTCTGTTATTCCTTAACCTCTTTGATTTCTTACAGGTGTGGTGTAATCCAAACCCCGCAAAATAAAGGTGCAGCTGTCTGTGAGCCTCTCATCGACTCCCCGCTGGCCAGGCCCCTTCGGGGGCTTCAGGACACCCGCAGTCTTGGTGTATAATTTTCATAAGGTGTTGGATTCTATTTGCTAATATTTTGTTGTGGTCTTTGCTATTTTCATAAAGGATTTTTGTCTGTGATTATCTTTTGTGGTGTCTTCTTTTTGTATTAGGTTGATGTTAGATACATAGAAATTGTTTAAAAAGTTTGTTTACTCAGTTTTATAGAATAGCCTGAAAAGGTTTGGAAGTGATTCTTGTTAAAAGTATGAAATATTTTACTATTGAATCCATCTTGGCCTGTAGTTTTTTGGGGGGAACTTTTTGACTACCATTTCAATTTCCCCAATAGTTACATTTGTTCAGAAATTCCAGATTCTCATGATTCAAGCTTGGCAGGTTAAAGCCACACAGGAATTTATACATTTCTTCCAGATACTCTTGTTTTGTGGCATTCAACTTCTGAAAGTAATCTCTAATCGGATCCTGAGAGATTGCATGGAGGAAAGGCGTTTGCCTAGCATACAGGATGACAGGGGTTTGATTCCTGGCAAATCATGGTCCCCAGAGCCTGCCAAGGGCGATTTCTGAATGTAGAGCCAGGATCTACTCCTGAGCGCTGTCGGTGTAATTCTGCTACTATGGCTTGCTAAGACATATTTTATTTCCTTTAATTCCATTTGTCTGAATTCTTTTATGTTCTATAAAAGTTCTTGTTTGAGTTGGCTGATTTCTTTGTCTATGGATTTTTTTTTCTTTTTTCTTTTTTTTTTTTTTTTTTTTTGGTTTTTGGGTCACACTCGGCAGTGCTCAGGGGTTACTCCTGGCTCCATGCTCAGAAATTGCTCCTGGCAGGCACGGAGGACCATAGGGGGCACTGGGATTCGAACCGATGACCTTTTGCATGAAGGGCAAACGTCTTACCTCCATGCTATCTCCCGGGCCCCATCTATGAATTTCTTGAACTTGCTGGCTAGTGATTCCTTGACTTCTTTTGCCATGGCTTGCAATGCTGCTTTTAGGTCTTCATCTATCGGGTCCATGCATTTTAGTGGACTTGGAAACTTGCTAGGATTTCTCTCCATATCTCCAGTTGTTAGTGTCTTCCTTAGTTTAACCATATTTCTTTGCATTTGGTTGTTTGTCTTGGAGTGACTGAGCTCCACAGGTTACTCCTGAGTCAACTGGCAGATGGTGTGGTTCAGCCCCCAACCACAGTGACTCTTGTATCAAACATTTTTTAATAATACCTTTATTTAAGTACTATAATAACAAACATATTTGTAGTTTGGTTTCAAATATAAAAAAAGAAATGCCCTTTACCAGTGCAACCTTCCCACCACCAATGTCCCCCACCATCTCTCTCCTATCACACCCCCTGCCTGTTTTCGAGTTAGGCATTCTCTTTCTCTCACTCACTACCATTGTCATGATACTGGTCATTGATTTCTCTAATGGAAATCACCACTCTTTGTGGTAATCTTCATATCAAGGGCCAGTCCTTCCAGCCCTCATCTCTATTGTCTCTGTGTATTATTATAATAGTGTCTTTTATTTTCTTAAAACTCATAGATGAGAGTGTTAAACAATTTGTGATAATTTATATATTTCTTTTCCTTTGTTTCCAGGAATCTTTTGATTTCCTCTCTGACCCTTAGATTGTTCAGTAAACAGCTGCTTAATTCTTAAGTGTTAAAATAATTTCCCCTCTTCTGTTTGTAATTTACTTCTATTTTCAGTGTATCATGATATAAGATGATAGTTGATACAGTTTCTTTCCTCTTGATTTAATAGAGTCATATATAATGGCCCAGCATATGGTCTATCTTGGAGAGTGTCCCAAATTCAATGAAGATTATACATTCAGCTTTGCAAAAAATGAAAAGTTCTATATATTTCTACTAAGCTATTCTCCTCCATTTTTTATTATAAAGCCAATATATCCTTGTTAATTTTTACCCTTGCTGATCTATCAAGAGGTGACAGACTGGTGTTGATAACTTCCATTATTTTTGAGTTGCTATAGCTACTTTTTTTTTTTGTTTGTTTTTGGGCCACACCCAGTGACGCTCAGGGGTTACTACTCCTGGCTATGCACTCAGAAGTCGCTCCTGGCTTGGGAGACCATCTGGGATGCAGGGGGTGGAACCGCGTACTGTCCTAGGCTAGCACTGGCAAGGTAGACACCTTACCTCTAGCGTCACCCTGCAGTCCCCAATAGCTACTTTCTTTATTGTCCATTGTTTTAAGTATTTTTTCTGGCCCTGTTTGGTTGCATACATGTTTGGAAGCGTGGTTTCTTCCTGTTGTATATATCTCTTGACAATTATGAAATTAGCATATCTGTCATATTTATTCTTTTTGAGCCTAAAATCTGTCTTATGATATTACTGTGGCTTCCTGAGACTTTTGGAGCAGTTGTTTTCTTGAAGGCTTGTCTTTCAACCTTTTACTTTGAGTTTGTGCTTTCTCTGACTATTCAAATGAATTTCTTGCAGGAAGCAAAAAATTGAATTTAATTTTTCTGATTCATTTTGACACTCATTATTTCTTAACTAATGTATTTCTTCCATTAACATTGAGATTTTGTGCCACTTTTCTGTACAACTTTGTGCTTTTTGGGGTCTGTCCTGCATTAAAGTAGACCCTTTACTTTCTTTAAGTTTGATTTTTAGTCTGTGGAGTCTCAGTAATTGCTCATCTCTGAAGGTGTGTATCCTTTTTTAAACCTGAATAAATGTTTGACTGTTTGTAATATTTATGGTAAGGTGTTTATGTCAATGAGTTTTTTCCACTATATCCAATCATTACCTTTGGGTCTGGAAAGTTGCTTGTGATAAATCTACTGTAAATCTTAAGGATATTTCTTTGTATGCAATTTCCCTTTTGATCTTTCTCTATATTGTCTTTAACTAATATATGTCTTGGGGTGTTTTTACCAGGGTCTCTTTTAGCTGGTACTCTTAGAGCAGCCAAGATATGGGTACATATAAACTTTAGGTCAGGGAACTTTTCAGCAATGATGTCTTTGACTATTGCTTCTGTATAAGAGCTTTAGTCCTGTCTCCTGAGTACTCGATGATTCTTTTGTTTTTCATGTTGAAATTACCCAAAATTATATTGTCACCTCTTTGCCTATTTTGAAGATATTTTTCAATCTTCTGTTTCCAAAGTTCCCAACTTATAGAGGTGTTTGTTATGCAGCTCATCTTCCAACTCACTGAGTTTTTCCTCAGCAGCTATTACTCTGCTGGAGTGGCTTTTCAGTGAGATTATTATATCTCCATCAAAGTTTTTCAGTAGTGCTATTTCTGTTTAAAGTTTTCTCATTTATACTATATCATCTTGAGTCTTATTGGCTGTTCATTCCATAGTTTCTGTGAGTTTTTTGAACATCCTCCACTTCACTCTCTGAACTACTTATCAGAGAGGCTATATAGATGACTGGTGTTAGTTGGATCATCAGAACATCCATTTTAATACACTAAGTGTGCTGAAATTCTGAATTGTCTTCCCATTGTGACTTTTGCATTGTGACTTTCTTTCTTTCTCTTCTTTCTTTCTTCTTTCTTTTCCTTTCCTTTCTTTCTTCTTTTTCTTTTTTCATTCTTCCTTTCTTTTCCTTTCCTTTCCTTTCTTTTCTTCTTTCCATTCCTTTCCTCTTTCCTTTTCCTTTCCTTTCCTTTTTCCTTTTCTTCCTTTCTTTTCTTTTCTTTTCTTTTCTCTTCTATATTCTATTCTATTCTTTTGCTTCTGATGTGGTGGTGGTGGGTCCTCAATTAGAAGAAATGTGTGGCCATGGAGCAAAGCAGAGCTACTATGCTCTTCTCCTGGTGAACTAGGCTAAGTTAACAATGGCCATTTTGTTTCCAAAAGCTTCCCACCATAAATATAGCTGGTGCTCTCTGGTTTTGCAGTATTTCAAGATGATGCTTCTCTTTGGGATCAGGAATCTTTATGCAAAATTCAGACTCTTCCCAAGGCCCTGTCTGAGTCATCTGGAAAGGGGGTGGCAGGGTCAGACAAAAAGATATCCACATGCAAAAAGGCCCCTGGACCTCTCTGTAACTATTTTCTATTTCACAATTAGCTGTTGCCTTTATGGCCAAATTGTGGTTCTCTATTTCCTCACTTAGCCTTGAGCCTCCTGCACTCCCTTGACACTAATGTCTGTTTCCTATGATTTGGGCCCTACAGATAGGTCAGAACCATAGTTTAGAGCTCCCAGCCCACCACAGGACTAAATCAGAGCACCACTAGTTGTGAGATTCTGATTTCAGTAACACAGTTTTGTAGCACTATTTCTTGTGTCTGCCACCACTGCCATATATTTTTTCTCCAGCAAGTTTCTAAGAAGTAACCCCTGAACATTGCCAGATGTAGCCCAAACCCTTCCCCCAAAATAGTGGTGAGTGTCCACTAAGTTGTAAAATAACCTCATATAACAATTAATGTAAAATGTATAAACAATTTTGGCTATATGTTTAATAAAGACTT
This sequence comes from Crocidura indochinensis, assembly GCA_004027635.1. Lineage (NCBI taxonomy): Eukaryota > Metazoa > Chordata > Mammalia > Eulipotyphla > Soricidae > Crocidura > Crocidura indochinensis. Next base: position 117 of record PVKC010039466.1, on the reverse strand, counting down.
CAATAAGAAAGGTATATGTCAGGGTATTGTGCTCCTCATTTATCAATTTTGGGAGATTACATATTTAATAAATAATAATTAAATACTTGGACAGAGAAATATATAGTACAGTAGGTA
>PVKC010039465.1:0-12566 GCA_004027635.1 Crocidura indochinensis | reverse complement strand
TAAAGCAGCCGGAAGGGAAAATTAAATTTCTGGGAGGAAGATGCTGTCAGATGTTGGAATTATGCCTGCAGCCAGCTCTTTGAATGCTGTGATCCGACCTGCCTCAGACACAAAACAGGATCAAGAGATTGCCAAGAACTGAGGGCAGAAGTCTTAGTGGATGAATTAGCCGCCACCCTCCTGGCCCTTGTGTGTGTGCCACTTAGCAAGCCCAACAATGGACATTGAAGCCAGTTCTGAGGATGCCTCATCTTCTGTCCGTTCCTGCCTTTGCCCTGCTCATCTCAGTCACCAGTGCATTAGCCTTACATTGCTGAAGGAAGTAATGAAATGCATTAGAAACCCACTTTGTCCATTTCTCCATGGCTGGAGCATGTGTTTGGGGGAAGAGTGGGATTCTGGAGGAAGTGATGGCATGGGATGGGGGAGTGGGATGGGATGGGGGTGTCCCATGCTTTTGATCAACAGAAGGTTTCCAGCTATGAGTTATACACAGCCCAAATCTGGGATCAATGATAACAGGGGCATTTGATTTCAACACTCTCATTGTGGTTTATCTGATCATTCTCCATTATCAAATGTTGCCACTGCTAAAACCAAGAACGAAGTACTAAGTCTGGAGGCATCAGAAAAAAAGAACAAGGATAAAGGTCAAATATGTAACTGAAATTTAGAAATAGGAGGGGGAAAAGATAACAGCCTACATAGTAGAGATCAAGAACTTAACAATTCCAAGTTCCCACATTCAAAATTCCCAAAGATACAATGGACAGACATTGCTATGGCTGATTTGAGAACAAGGCAAACTTTACTTCCATAGGTCCATAAAGCCATAGTTGGTTTGGTGTGGAGACCAAGAAAAGTCCAGTCTTGAATTCTAGTTCCCTTATCTCTGTGTCGTTTTCCCATCTTAGCTAACTCCTGTAGTGCCATAGGAATCAGATAAGGTGATGTAAATCAAACAGTTCTATTGCATTGTGCATGTGGTAGACTGAGTGTGGTTGAGCTGATTCTGGCCAACCCAATCCCAGGAGTGGTTCAGTGAAGCAAGAACAGCACCTCACATACAATTACTTGACTTTCAGGTGAGTTTATATACCAGAAACAGCCCCTTCACACTTTCCACCACAGACAGGGAGGAAGCTGGGTCCGACTCTTATATTTTTAGGGTCATTTGCACGTTGGATGGTCTTCTTGGCTTTAAGTGCATTTGAAATTCCTGCCTGTGTTTAAAAAAACCAACCGTGAAATAAATCAATTTCCTGGTTCAACCTTCCCAATCTTGAGGGCTGTGCTTCAGAGGTAACAGCTTTTAGCCATTGATTTTCTAAGTATTTAAGATGATCAGTGTATTTTAATATTTAAGTATAGATGGTTTTTTTTTTAGTATTTAGACTAATTTTTCTTTAGCATTCAAGGCAAGAACATTTATTGCCTTTATTTTTTTTCTTCCACATTTTAGAAACTACTTCTTGTTGCTTTTATCCTCAGTGCTTTTTTTTTTAACCTATGTGAGTTTGTAAGATTAATCTTAAAACATCTTTATCCCAGGTATGAACTTTGATGCCAACATATCTTTATGTGGTTCTAATTTTTATTGATTTTGTTCATCACTTTGTGAGCCCTTTTATTCCATGAAGTCTTATCTTTTAATAGGAAAGTCCTATCTTTTAAAGTTTTCTTATTTCAATAGAATATAAAACTTTCTTTAATATTTCCCCTCTATTTTCTTTCTCTCTTTCATTGACTCCTGCTACTTGGAAGTTAGGCTTCTAGGAATAAACCACCAAAATTTTTGCTCTATTTTTGTTTGTTTGTTGTGTTATTATTTTAGGGGCATAGCCAGCCATGCTCAGTGTTTACTCCTTTTTCTGCAGGATAACTCCTTCTGGGCATTAGGGGGCCATATAGGGGACCATATAGGGCACCAGGGATCGAACTAAGGCTAGACTCATGCAAGATAAGCATTCTCCTCACTCTACTATTACCTCTATCTTTTCTTTTTTCTACCTTCTGGTACTATTTTCTTGGAAATGACCTCACTACTTAATATCCTGCACAATCTGTTGATTTGAGTCTTTGTATGTGATCTTTTAAAAATGTGTGTGGTGGCTTTTGCAATTTCACCTTTTCTATTGAATTAGCACTGCATTTTAACATTTTGTCTCACGGATGCCTCACTGAGAACCAGAAGTGTATCCTCATTTCTCGTTTTCTGCTTTAATATTTCTTGTCTTCTGAATAATATTCCTGTTGTAAATAATATTTGTAAATAATATTCCTGTTGTTTGTTTTGTGGATGAAATGTTGTTTTCTCAACAAACCCCCCCAACCACCCCGCATTTTCTCTCCCATCTCTCAATTCCCTCTTGTTTCCTAGTAGTCTTGTCTCAAATGTCTGTCAATTCTTTCCTGCCTATTTATATCTTGTATACAAATGAGCTAATTTGATGCTCTGTGTGTGTGTGTGTGTATGTGCAGACATATAATAATGTTTACAGGGGTGGGGGAAAGCTCTTAGGAGGAAGAGTCATTAGTCAAGAAATCACAGTTGTAGCCTCATTCATTCAATTAGATGTTTCATTTTCCCCAAAGACATCCTCCTAGCTCCTTCCCAGGAAGGGAAAGTCACAGATGCCTAAAATGAGTGAGTAGGGTCTACAGACAGATGAGTAGATGGACAGATACATGGGAGAATGTTGCAATGTCATGGTTCAATGTGTGGATTTTACTTCTCTGCTGCTTCTTTCTGCCTGTGATTGACATTCTCATTCACTAGTTTTTTCAGTCATTGTCTTACATTCTATAGGAACAAGGGTAGGACAGTTAAAATTGGTTTAGACATAGAACAAAGAGAAATCTTGGGATTCTTACAGTTTATGCAGACTTGCCTCCATTCTCTCTGCTGTACCACATGCACACAGTCTCCAGTGGCTCTCAGTTCCATGTTCCTTATCCCTTTCTAAGCTCCAGGGCAAATGCCTACTTCTGAGTTTTCCCCTTGGGTCCACTGAATGGTTGGCTTGGTCTGCCTGCTTCCCAGCTTTCAAAGCAGCTTTGCTAATATTTCTCTGCCTGTAAACATGCACTTTATGGAGGACCATCTTGATTTCCTTCCCTTTTACTGTGTATTTGTGGAGGATCAGAACTTACTTTATTCCCTTGCATGGGGGTGAGGGGTGGAAGGTGAAGTCATTGTGGGTATCTAGGAATCCAAAGCAACCCTCTCTGAGCCATTCTCATACATTCCTATCCAGACCCAAGCTGGAGAACTGTGCTGGGTTTCCCAGTCTATTCTCACAGCTCAAACTCACCATAAGGGGAGGTCCCCAGATCTGCCCAACCACCCTACATGAAGATGTTATCGGCTCCAGACAGCACCTTGGCACCGGGACACAGTCATTTTTCCCAGCTTGGCAGCTCCCAATGGCCACCGAGGTGTTGGGTGATGAATCACTAATTTCTTGAAACCTTGACTAGAACCTGAAGGCGGGAGATGAATGCGATGAGGGGGTGTTGCTTCAAGCATTCTGGCAGATAAATGGCCAGTCACAGCGCAGAGAAAGTTCTACATTTTCTGAGCGTAATCAACTGCGATGTAACCAATATTCTCTACTTCATTAGCCTCATGTCTCCTAACCTTCACTGTCACATGCTCCCTCCAGGAGAGCTCCCTTCTATTTTCCTGAAAAAATTTAGCTTAGAAGAGGCCAAAGTAATGGTAGAGTTGGGAGAGTGCCTGCCTTTCACACGGCTGACATGATTTTAATCTCCGGCATCCTGTAGTGTCCCCTGAATCCTACCAAGAGTGATCCCTGAGCACAGAGCCAGGAGTAAGCTCTGAGTGCTGTCAAATGTGCCCCCAAATAAAATTTTAACATAGACTAAAACTAGGGGTGAAGTGGAGTAAGTCAATGACAGGGAAACAGCATACAAATGAAGCCCAGGGGAAGAAACTTTCCTTCTCATCTCTGACTTTATTGAACTAAAAAAGGGAGAAGAAAGCAACACTTGGACCTAAGGAAGAAGAATCTCCAAAGGTACAGAAATTTATTTCAGTGTGCTTCCAATTCTGTCCCAAGAGAAATCTGGGCCTGGGAGATAGCATGGAGGTAAGGCATTTGCCTTTCATGCAAAAGGTCATCGGTTCGAATCCCGGTGCCCCATATGGTCCCCCGTGCCTGTCAGGAGCAATTTCTGAGCATGGAGCCAGGAGTAACCCCTGAGCACTACTGGGTGTGACCCAAAAACCAAAAAAAAAAAAAAAAAACAAAAACAAAAAAAAGAGAAATCTGTCACAGAGTGCCTCTTGTTATCCAGAGCTGGAATGATCACCAGTGTTACCTACCTACTGTCTATCCCCAAGACTGGCTGAATATCCATTTTCCTGACCCACATAAAAGAATATCTGTTAGGATGCCCAAGAGACAGAATAGCAGGGAGAGTACTTAGCCTTGCATTCAGCCTCTATAAGTTTAATACTTGGCATCTCATAGGGCCCCCTGCACCCAGCCGGGAGTGGTGATCCCTGAGGTCAGAGCCAGGAATAAGCCCTAGGCCCTGCTGATTGTAGCCCCAAAGCAAACCAACTAACAATAAAAAAGATAATATCTGTTTGGACACTTTCTCTCCACTAGACTTGGGATGATGGAGGGAAGGAAGGAAGGAAGAACAAGGCCAGGAAGTCACATGGCAGAGCCAAGAATCCATTTCACTGAAGTTTAGCAATTGGCCTCAACTAGAAACATCACAGACTTGGCCCAACTGGCTGTGAGTCTCTGCCACCCACTGCTCTGTCATCTTGGAATATCTTGTTGCTTTCCTGGGCACCTCTCTCCATTGGCATCTCCTCACCTCCTTGGAGTACAGAGGAACCTTCAGTTCAGAGCATTCACCCCACACTGAGGTGACTGGAGTGAGTGTCCATTCACCACATGTGCTGAAACTCTACCATGATGAAAAGCCACTTGAGGTTGAAAGCTGTGGAGGACTTTTGGAACTCAGATGTGTGGTGTCACTTGAAGTGACTCCAACTTTGAACCCAGAAATGCTACGTTAGCCCTCATGGTCTCTCCTCGCCTTTGGCACAGGTTGGAGCAGGGGAGCCCCCCCATCTGATTTGCTGTGCTTTGCTCTTTAACGAAGAGAGTAGGAAGAGGGGGGTGCCTTTGAAATAAGATATTTATGCTTCTCTTAAATGGCCGCTGAATCTGTCACCTGTGACCCCCTTTTCCTTCACTTTAGCACATGGTTCCTCACTGCTATCTCTTCCCATTACCCAGGATTGTTTCAGGCAGAGAGGGTGAGTTGCATGTATACACATGCATGAGCTTCACTTCTTTCTTCTGCCTTTTATAAATCCACAAGATTCTGCTTTTTTTTTGGTTTGATTAGGAGCACACCCACCAGTGCTCAGGGCTGAGTCCTGGCTCTTTTCCCAGGGATCACTCCTGATGGTGCTCAGGAGACTATCTGGGGTACTGGGGATTGAGCCAGGGTCAGCTGAATATAAAACAAGCGCCTTCTTCACTAAACTATCACCCTAGCCTATCTTCTGCCCTCTTTTGAATGGAATTTTTCCCTCTTTTCCTCTCCTCCTTTTCTCCATTCATCATATCCTAATCCCAGTTTGACTAGCAGAGGCTGAAAGGAAATGATCTATTTTAGAAACACTATTGGGAAGCTCCAAAATTTCCCATTCACTCTCCAGGAAGTCAAGAATTCTGCCTCTGGGCTCCCCACTTTAAATTCTTGTGACCCATTTCTCTATATATTTGTATTATATATCATATATTATAAGGTTTTATATATATATATATATATGTATATATATATATAATTCTTCCTGGTACCTCATCTTCCCAAGAAGAGCTCTGAGCTCTTGATCTTTCTGTGTCTCATAGAGCAGTTATCTACATGAATCCAGCTTTCTGCACCTCTGTTTCCTCATCTGTGTAAGGGGTGGTGCTTTGAAGGATAAATCAAGGCTGCCAAAGCCATGCCAGCCCCTGTTGAGCACCCTGAAAGCCACCAGCCCATTAAGAGGGAATCGGAGGCAACTTTTTTCAGGCCTAAACACTCACTTCTTACATGTTCAATTTCTCCATCTCCACCCAAGACTTCCTGTATCTGCCAACAACTTGAGTCTCTTTTCAAGAACCATACTTCCTGCTTGGTCTTTATCTTTTGCCGTTTTTCTCCTTCCCTTCAATCAGCATCTTTAAGCATCTGATCTCTCATTCACACCATAGTCCACAGCCTCTGCCACTCTCCACAAGCTCTGTGCTAAGACCATGCAGACCTCCCCGTGGCTCCATTTAATTACTGCTCTGTCGCTTTTGCCCCTATTGACCCAAACCACTTTCACTTGCAGTGTTTCCTGCATTCTTGGCTAACTCTAATCCTTTTGGTTGTAACAGGCAACTTTGGCTCAGTTTGACACAAGCAATAATCCCCAAAGCTCAGAGGCTTACAGCAATAAAGATTTCCCTTTCTTTCATGGCCAAGGGTCCGATAAATCTCAGCCACTCCTGGGCTACTTGTGTTGATGGAACTTGAGGATTCAGGGTCTCAACGTGAAGGCAGAAGTTTCTTCTTGGAGCTTCTCTGCATCTCCTCTGCCATGTTTCTTTGGCCAGCACAAGCCATGTGACCCAAGCCAGACATCATATGATCAAAGTTTGTTCCAGGGGGTGGTGTAACCACATGGTTCATAGTCTCAGAAACCCACAATAAATTGTGTTGCCAAGGGTCAGACAGAAGTTAGGTGCTGGGGATGCAAGCTAGGAGTGCATAACAATTTCCAGTGATGGGACCAGAGAAATAGCATGGAGCTAAGGCATTTGCCTTGCATGCAGAAGGACAGTATTTTGAATTTCGGCATCCCATATAGTCCCCGAGCCTGCCAGGAGCGATTTCAGAGCATAGAGCCAGGAGTAACCCCTGAGTGCTGCCGGGTATGACCCAAAATCCAAAAAAAAAAAAGGGGGGGGGCCAGGCGATGGCGCTGGAGGTAAGGTTCATGCGCTAACCTAGAACGGACCATGGTTCTATCCCCGGTTCCCCATATGGTCCCCCAGTGCCTGCCAGTAGCGACTTCTGAGCGAATAGCCAGGAGTAACCCCTGAGCGTCACCGGGTGTGGCCCAAAAACCAAAAAAAAAAAAAAAATTCCAGTGATTCAGCAAGGAAAAGAGAACATGCAATTTTCCCTGCCTATGTACAAAAGCATTGGCAAGAGCCCAGTGCAGCCAGTTATTCTGACTAAGTTCTTTAGTGAATGCAGGGGGCGAAAGGGGAGCTTGAAGGATTATGTATGTGTGCTACCTATATGTGTACATATGTCTACAATGGGTATATATGATTACTTAGGATTTGGCACAGAGGAGTCAGTGTTTTCCAAGTTATAATAGAATAAGCTGTCTCACCAAATGCATTTCCTAATTAAGAAGAAATTGTGTGTCAATGTTTGCCTGAAGTCCAGAGCCAATGCTGATTCCACAGCGGGGCTCAGAATGACTTCATACACTTGGAGGGTTTTGTCAGATGGCAAAACTCACTCACTCACTCTCTCATTCACTTATTCAGTCTCTCATTCACTCACTTGCTCATTCATTCACTCACTTACCCACTCACTCATCCACTCACTCACTCACTCTTTCATTCACTTCTTCATTCATTTCAAACATCCATTGGAGACTTATTCTATGCTAGTGATTCAAACCAGGAGTTTTCCTCAGCAAGGGCAATGAGAGATTTGGGAGTTGCAGTACCCCCTTTGGAGAAAGGATGAGGTCAAAAAGGGGCTGAAACTATAGAGCCCCTTCTGGTTTTCTTTTGGTGATGTTAATAGTTTTCTATACAAACAACTGGTGATGGCCACAGTTATTTCTGGCTCTTCACTCAGGAATAACTCCTGGCAGTGCCCTGGGGGCCATGTGGGATACTGGGGATAGAATTCAAGTTGGCTGAGTGCAAGGCAAATGCTCTCCCCTCTGTGCTTTTACTCTGACTCTCCAGAGTCCCTTCTGTACCATTGTAACAGAGAATCTGAGCATTCAACTCAGTTGCCAATGTGGTGAAGAGTGCTGAGAAGAACTGAGAACCAGCTTCAGGGCCTGGAAGAGTTCTTTGACCACTTGGATCTCCCCCTTCCTCCAACCCAATATATATGAAGGATTCCTGTGATTCACCAAGGGAAGGCACAGTTGCCACTTCTCAGGCTTGTTCTAGAGCTGGGAAAATTCTCACTGGGCTCTTCGCCTTCATAGATTCTCTGGTTCACACTATGAGCTGTCTTTGCATCCCTCCATTGCCTTTTATAGTAAGTGATGGGTTGAACCATATGAACTGGCCATTTATGCAGGCAAACACTGTCAAAAGGGGTTATTTTTCCCCATAATGCACCATAACACAGCGAGGCTTGGTCCATGTTCTCAGTATCAAATTCAGAAACATGAGTAACCAGCCCCATTTTTATTGCCAGGTGTGAGGTTTGGACCCCCATCCAGATGATGGGCACTTGCTGATTTGCTGCAAAGGCAGAATGAGTCCTCCTCTTGGTGAATCCCCATAGAAAGGTGGCCAATGTGCAGAATGGTCCTCCCTTCTGGGTCCTCCCATCTGGGTTCTCCCTTCTCAGCACTGCAGTTTTTAATGGCTCCCTGAACAAACTCATCCATTTTTAATCGGTTGACTGTAATGATCAGTGACAAATGAACTTTAATTCTCAGCTGTGGTTAATCAGTTCGGCAAAGTACTTCCCTGTTTTTTTTATTTGGATAGGACTCTTTGGGAAAGACTCATCTGCCATTACTTAATCTCCTGTTTGTTTGCCCTGGGCGCAGTTGCCGGCCACACAAGCTGAGTATTGAATATAGGTCTTTCCTCCTCTTGCTGGGGATTTGGGCCAGGATCTGGGAGAAAGGGCCCTACCAGGGACTGTGAGAGACTGACAGGGGACAGTTACTTCTCCTTTCCAGGCCTCTTCTTCCTTGGCTCCTTCCACAGAGGGGAGCACTTGGCTCCCGGCAGGAAATTATCCTGGTGATGGATGGCTTGCAAATGCAATTAGGACCCAGCCAGTACTTTCCCAGGGGTACCCTTACTTCATGACAGTTCCGAGTTTGGTGATCACTTAATGACCATACAAGGGGGTCTGCTAGTAGCAACGCATTTGTCTCTGTTAGCTTTGAGGCCACCTGATGTTTCTTCACCATTTCAGTGTAGAATAACCAAGGAGGCAGGGGGTAGGAAGTGAGCAGGGGGCAGATGGTGCCTTACAAGATAGAGAGGATGCCAGGGTAAAGGGGCCTCAGAATAAAAAGGAACAGGTTAGCCAAGGTGAAGGCGGACCGTGAACTGGATTTGATTCTATACTCAGAAGTCACTCTTAGATGACCTGGGATGCTGGGGATTGAAGCTGGGTTTTCCATATACAAACGTCCTACCCACTATACTATATCTCCGGCCCTTTTAATCATTTTTATAGTATGGGCCCTTTAGTGGTCTGGCAAAGCACCAGAAACCATTCTCAGGGCAGAAAGTAAAAAAAGAGCAGGACACAGAGACATCCCATTTTTATTGAAATGGCAGTCATCCAAATGCCAGGAAAAAAAAAGAAAGAAAGAAAACCAACTTTGCAGGATGGTAATAGATGTCTCTTTATTAACACAGTAAATAACACGATCTGCTGGCAGGTCTAATAACGACTGTGATTTTTGACATTGTAATAAGTTGAAGCAATATTTCAGCATATCTGCAACAACTGTAACGAGATATAAAAATATCAGTGATTGCCACCATCGGCAGAAGTATGACTCTCTCCGTCGCCTCTCTGACTTGTGGCCTTGTTCAGCACAAGAGACATATGCCGCATTTGGGGTGGAGGCTGAGGAACATAAAGATGTCATTGCCTTCTCTCTTCATACACCTTCCCAGACTCTCAGGGGACCCCCAGCGAGGAAACAGGGCCGTAAGCCTTGATGAAATGTGCTATAACCATACTTCCTAAATATTTAAAATCAGATATTTTTTTCCCTTAGAGCAGAAGCAAAATCTAAACACGGGGGAAAGTGAAGAAATGGAGATGAAGTGGGGAGAGAACGAGAGGATGTAAAACACGGCCCCAAGGGGGCTGGGACTTGGCTCAGAGTGCTGCAATGCTCAGGCTTTGCCTAAAGAAGTCCCAGTTCCATCTCCAGTTTGATTGCGGGGCGTGGGGCTGAAAGGGTGAGGTCTGTCCATGTGAATCATCTTCCACTCCGTGGAGGGTGAGTAAGTACCTGATAGCTTCCCAAGTTGTCAAGAGCCCAGGTATGATCAGGGAAGTTGGGGCCAAACACCAGGAACTGAGGGACGGGACCGCACAAAACCTGGGGTGGGAAGACCTGACTGATAGTTTAGACCAGTGCTTCTCAAATAGTGGGGTGCGCTCCCAGGGGGGCACGAGTCTCCGTAAAGAGGGGCCCGTTTGACCTCAGAAAACATGTCATAACAAGCTAAGCCCCGTGTTTATGTCTCTGTATGTCTCTGGAGCTGAGAGTTGCTATGTCCTGCTTCAAACCCTGCTTCGAAAAGCTATGCATTGAAAAACTTGCTCATTGGAGTCATTAATCCAGACATCACCTCTGATTTTTAAAAAATCAGGTCAAATTATTATATATATTTTTGTTTTGCAGGTTAAAGTATTTTTAATAATGATACTATTTACAGTCACGTGGGGGCGCGAAAAATGTTTTCTTCTTCCTAGGGGGGCATGACTGAAAATAATTGAGAAGCACTGGTTTAGACCTCGCCCCAGAGGGGGACTCAATGGACTAATTGACAGTGCTGGCCACGCCCTCAGGAAGTTGACTTGCTTGCTTGATAGTGTTATTCCCCCTTAGAGGAAGGGCTCACTGACATGATTGACAGTACTGGCCCCGCCCCCTTGGAGGGCTCACTGACTCAATTGACAGTTCTGTCCCTGCCCCCAGCAGGAGGGCACAGTGTTGAGAAACTGAGCTTGGGGTACAGGGATGCAGAGGGCAGGATCATCTCCCTGCCCCACTAGTAGGCTGACCCCATGTCTCATCTCTTATCTCCTATTGGTTTGGATGAATTTTCTGAGATCAGGACCTTAGAAATGCTCTAGAGGGGATGCTTTCTGACTCCTGCAGACACCCTGGGAGAATCAAATGTGAGGTGGACTCAGCCTGGCTTAGCTCTTCCAGAAGTTCCCTGAGAACTTTAACTTGGAGTCTTCTAAGCAATGGCCAGTTTCTATATGTCCAAGTTCTGTCTTGCCTCATGTCCAAGGTGGAACTTCCAGGGCAGAACTTCCATGGCTTCCCTCACTGTAGCAATACAGGGATAGCTCTGCTCTCCTCTAGCTCAGATCTTACTTAGAGTAATGGCCTCTTGGGTCTCCAAACCTAAACTTTCTTGGAATTGGAGCCATAGTGCAGCAGGTAGGGCACTTGCTTTGCACATAGCTGATTTTAGTAAACTCTCTCCAGAACCCCATATGGTCCCCTGAACCCCACCAGAAGTGACCCATGAACACAGAGTAAGCCTTGAGCACTATATTGTGTGTCTCCCCTCAAAAATAATCCCCCAAACAAACCAAGACCTTGGAAGGCTGAGGAGATGTTCATAAAATATTGTGGAACTGGTGGAGAAAATGGCATTTATTGTTAAGGGAAACCATCTGCCCCAGTGTGGCTCATTCTATTTCTCCTAAGCTAGTGACATATCCCAACCTGGGTGAAAGGCCAGCAGAAGCTCTGGGGTGGAAGACCCCTCTATAGTTCCCAGAGTTTTTTTTTTAATAAAACAGTGTGGAAAGGGCAGTCTGTTCATTTTGATTCTCCACTGGTTCATTCAATTAAACCCAGGGTTCTGGGAAAACCAGAATCCATGTGGACCATATTTTCCATTAGTAATAATGATAAAAGATTATTATTGAGTCTGCCTGTCAGTTAGTCCAGACACCCACACCTCCACTTAATTAATTGCTAATTAAGATAGAAAGGAATGGTGCTGTCTCTCACACATTCTGACTTTATTAAGTCTCTGCACATCTTCCACAGGGAGAAAGAAGCCCAGATTACCCATGAGACTGTGTCTCCTCTTTTGATTTAAAAACCGGGATACATGAGGGAAAGAAAAAGCTGCCTCTGAGGAGGGTCTTCTCTCTGCATCCTTGCAGGGAGACATAAGGTCCTGGGAGGTCTATGTGGTTGGCACCTTCCACTACCCACCAATCTAAGGCTTTTGATATAGGACCTGAGCTAGATCTCCAACAACACTCTAAAGAAATGCTATTATTGCTGTTTTATAGATTAGATAAGGAGTGTTGAGGGGATTGGCTTAAGGTTAGAATGTCCACTATGCCTGCAGGACATCTGGGTTCGAGCCCTGACACAGGGGAAAAATAGAAAAGGGGGATTAAGTAAATAGGTTTTCCAGAATTATGTGGTTGGGAGATCAAGCATTTGAGTTCATTTCTGTGCTCTTCCATGAGCTGTTCCTGGGAGATAGTCAAAAATAGAAACTGTTTCTTCCAGGTTATTACTGACACAGGAG
>PVKC010039464.1:0-12562 GCA_004027635.1 Crocidura indochinensis | reverse complement strand
GTGTCCCATATGGTCCCCCGTGCCTGCCAGGAGCTATTTCTGAGCAGACAGCCAGGAGTAACCCCTGAGCACTGCCGGGTGTGGCCCAAAAGCCCCCCCACCCAAAAAAAGAAAAGAAAAGCAAATGCATTACCTCCATGCTATCTCTCCAACCCTGAAAAAAAAAAACTTTTAAAATGATGTTCTATATGTTTATTTCTATGATCACTTTTCACTTTTTTGGAGATGATATTTGGCCCTAAAAATCTAGAAGGGGCCAGAGCGGTGGTACTAGAGGTAAGATGTCTGCCTTATGCACGCTAGCCTAGGACTGACCACGGTTCGATTCCTTGGTGTCCCATATGGTCCCCCAGGCCAGGAGCAATTTCTGAGCGCATAGCCAGGAGTAACCCCTGAGTAACACCGTATGTGGCCCCTAAAACAAAACAAAACAGAAAGTCTAGAAGGCAGTGTATAAATTTAGGGAATTTATAATAGTTTTTTTTCTCAGTATATTATAATCAGGTAAGATAATCAACAAGAAGATTTCACGATGAACTATAAACAGAATATTTATATAAAATATAAATGTATATAAAGTATTTATATAAAATACTGAAATAGGGACTGGAGCAGTGGCACTAGGGGTAAGGCATCCCATATGGTCCCCCAAGCCAGGAGCGATTTCTGAGCACATAGGAGTAACCTCTGAGTATCATCGGGTATGGCCCAAAAACAGAAACAAAAAAAAATACTGAAATAGCTTTATATTTATAAGTCCTCTCCCCATAAAATCTGCTTTTGGGGGGATTACATACAACTGCCCTTTGAGAAGAGCCCCCTAGAACTGACCGAGCTGTCTCCTTTCCGGCAAAGGGCATGGAGGACATTCTGCGCTCCTTCATCAAGGAAGGCAGCTCCGAGATGATCCGCCAGATCGAGTTCATCATTGAGCAGCTCAGCTCAGGTACATGCCGGGCCACCCTCTTTGCAACCTCTTGCCCACTCTGGCCTGGCTCACACCTGGCTGTGCTGGGGGGATCAAACTCTGGCTCCTACCGCATGGCTCACAATTCCACTTCCAAGTCTGGAGCTTCTGAAAAGGGACCAGAGTTTCTGAAAGGGACATCCTTGTCTTCTTTAACTCATTCTAGAAGGCACAAATGACCCTGCTACTGAAGCAGCCTCCCCTGCAGTAAAAGGGCTTCGTGCCCTGTCCCACAGTCAGGCTGGTGGGGCTGGAGCGAGAGCACAGTGGTAGGGCATTTGCCTTGCACACAGCCAACCTGGGACTGACCCGGATTTGATTTCCGGCATCCCATATGGTCCCCTGAGCTTATCAGGGCGATTTCTGAGTGCAGAGCTAGGAGTGCCTGATTGCCAATGAGACTGACCCCAAAACAAACAAACAAAAAGCCAGTCAGGCTCCTGAGCACCTTAGTTTCCCTCCCTAGCCTTGACTCAGATGAGCACAGAACAAAATGATCCTTCGGTTATGTGACAAAATAGGACAATAGAGAAGTGTGCTTGCCTTCTACATGACTGACTTGGATTTGATCTCCAACATCCCATATGGCCCCCCAGGCACCTCCAGGTGATCCCTGAGTACAGACCCAAGAGCACTGGCAGGTGTGACTCAAAGACAAAATGAAACAAAATAGGGTTCGAATCGAGGCTGGAAACAGGGTGCAGGGGGTCCTGGGGAAAGTGGCCCTTTTCTGTTCCAGCTTGCTGCTGAGCCCTCTGGGGTTAGAACTCTTCAGAGTCTCTATTGTCCATCCCCATCCACACACCCCATGCCCCATCTCTAAGCTGGGTCAAAAAGTGCCAAAATCTGGACCCCTTGGTTACCTCACAAGTGTCTGAGCAGTTCTGTGGCCCAGGAACAGTGGGGCTCCTAGAACTACATTCTCAGCTTTGATACAAAGACATTTGAACATTTGCATGGAGGACCTCTCCCCCACTTCCTGCTGCACCCCAATAAACCAGTAAACCCCTGTGAAATGGAATTGACAGGTATTAGCAGTGATGCCCAAGACCAGAAGATCTAGAGACATTCCTGGCTCTGTCTCCATGTGGGACTTGACAGCATGAACTGAGTCATAGCTAGCGAGGGAAGTAGCATTTAGAGCTCAGCTCAACTACCTGGAGCTTCTCACAAACATTCAAGTCCCATTTTCATCCCATAGCCTTTCCCCAGCACTTTGAGACCCTTCACTCCACTGGGGGAACCTGAGGAAGCTCTGGCTGGTGGAAATGGGCCTCACTTGGTGACCATGAGGAGCCTGTGGGGACCTCCTCAGCCATAACCCAGGGACTGGGCAGGAGCTGCAGAGCAGCTGGCACTCAGGACAGGAAGGGGCTGGGCACCGCAGTGTCACTTGAGAGGGAACCACATGCCAGCATAGGGCAAAGGTTGTATAAACACAGGAGCAGAACAGGGCGAACACTGATGCCAGGTGGTGTGTGCATGACCCTAATCTCTGGTCATTGCCCTTCTCTCCGATCATCTCTAAGACAATGATTGGAACAACACGGGGAGTTGCTGAAACCAGAGCCCTGAAACTTGGGCCCCTTCTTCCTCCTACATCCCTGTGTTTCAGGGCAGCACTGAGGCACATCCTGGGAGAGGCTCCCAGCCCTGCCATCAGTCAGTGTTTATCATCCCGAGATGCCGAGCACATCCAGTTCTCAGTGAAATGCCAGTGAGCTCAGGAAGAGGGGACTATTCAGTAAAGGAGTCCAACTTTGTGACACCTGCAACATAGCTGCCTGGGTCAGGGAGCTGAGTACTTGGGGCTGTGAAGTCCCTCCCCAACCCCCCCAACCACCTGAGGACATGGGTGATTTGGTTACTGTTATGCACATTGCAGAAATAGACCTGCTCTCTGGTTGTTCCCTCATGTGTCCTTGTGATAAACTTAAAATCTGACAGTGAGGAGCATTGAATATGTCCAACCTAGGTTTGATCCCCAGTATTCCATATAGTCCTCTGAGTAATGCCAGAAATGATTCCTGAATGATTCCCCAGAACTGGATCTCCTCTTGCTGACCAGGGCTGCTGATCCACCATCCCCAGTATTTAGTTTCTCACTGATATTTCTTTCCTTCAGAAGAGATCCCTGATGGTGATCTGGAATCTGATGATGAAGAAGATGAAGATGATGAAGTAAGTCAGAGTTCCCAAAACCACATGAAAATTTGTGCCAAGTCTATTCTGAGATTCTTTTGGGGGGGGGCCACACCACCCATTTTATGCTCAGGGGTTACTCCTGGCTAAGCGCTCAGAAATTGCCCCTGGCTTGGGGGGAACGATATGGGAAACCGGGAGATCGAACCGAGGTCCTTTACTTGGCTAGCGCTTGCAAGGCAGACACCTACCTCTAGCGCCACCTCGACAGCCCCTGAGTTTCATTTTTGCCTTAAAATTTTAGTGTGAGAGGCCAGAGAATTAGTGCAGTGGGGATGGTGTTTGCCTTGCACATGCCAACCCTGATCTCTGGCATTATTTATATGGTCCCTTGACAACTTCCTGGGATGATTTTTGAGTGCAGAGCCAGAATTAATTCCCAATCATTGCTGAGTATGGCCCCAAAGCAAAACAAAACACAACAATCAAATTTAGTGTAGGGGCCAGAGATAGTACAACATAGAGGTCATTTGCCTTGAATGTTGATGACCTGGGTTTGAGCCTAGCTAGCCCATATAGTTCCCCAGGCTCACCAGGAGTAATTCCTGAGCACAGAGCTAGGAATAGGAATAACCCCTGAGCATCATCACTAAGTGTGACCCAAAAGCCTAAAATAAATTTTAGTGTGAGGGTCCAGAGATTAAGGCAAATTGCCTTGTACACAGCAAACCATAAACACCTCCAGCTCAGAGTCAGGAATATCCCTGGGCATCACTGGGTGTGGCCCCAAAGCAAATAATATGGATCTTCCCTCCAGAAATGGAAACATTCAATCTGCTGCCCTTTTTCCTTGCTCTGTGATTTGATTGGTAGAGCTACACCTCACTGAGGGTGTTTGTGACCACTTCTTCAATTCCCCAGCCCCTCCTGGCCTGTTCCCACAGGCCTCTGACCCCTTGGCCTCACTGTATCCAGTTTGAACTTATGACGAGGGAACCACCACCAGCCCTTTTGCTGGACTGAGTCTCAGCTATTTTTTTTTTTTTAGTGGTTTCAGGCCACTAAATGCTCAGGGATTCCTTGTAACTCTGCAGTCAGGAATCACTCTTGGCAGACTCAAATGACCATATAGGGTGCTGGGGATTGAACCTGGGTCAACCACATACAAACACCCTACCTGCTGTACCAGCTCTCGGCCCTGTTCTTATTTTTAAGGGTGTTTTATGAGCTATACCGCAGTGCTCAGGGCTTATTCCTGGCTCTATGCTTAGAGGTCGTATATACCTGGCAGGGCTCAGGGGACCATATAGGTTACTGGGGACTGAATACAGTCCAGCTTTGTACAAGGCAAGTGCCCTCTTTCTTCAGACACTCACCTGGTTTCTTTTAGAGGATGGGGGTTCAGAAGTCATATGGATATAAAGGATGGGGGTTTCCTAAAGATTCCATTGGGCTGTAGATACATTTTTAGGTGATGCAATTTTCCTGTTGCTTTCGAGAAAGCATCTGAGAGGCCAGGGTAAGAGCTGGATGTTGCATACCTGAGTACATACTTTCCTTGGGTCCTCAGTGGTTGTAAGGGTTTACATTTCTCTTTTACTTGGTGGTGTGGGGAACTGGGGGCGGTTAATTGTGGAACAATTACTCTGAAGTGGATGCTAGACATGTATAAATATATATATATTTGGTTTTGGGGCCACACCCAGTGACGCTCAGGGATTACTCCTGGCTATGCGCTCAGAAGTCACTCCTGGCTTGGGGGATCATATGGGAAATACGGGGAATCAAACTGCGGTCCGTCCAAGGCTAGCGCAGGCAAGGCAGGCACCTTACCTCCAGTGCCACCGCCCGGCCCCTAGGTTTCTTTTTTATCTTGTTTTCTCCTTGGGGGTGGGGGTTGGGGTCATACCCAGTGGTGCTCAGGGGTTGCTCCTGGCTCTTGAGTTCAGGAATCATTCCTGGCAGGCTCCATATAAGGAGCCATATGGAATGCCAAGTATCAAACCCTGATTGGCTTCGTGCAAGGCAAACACCCAACCCTCTGTACTATCATTTTGACTCAAAAAGTCAGGTTTCTGTTCCTTGATGGCATCCACTTGGGGAGCCAGCCCTGCTCAAAGCCCCCAGACAGCACCCACCACCCTCTGATCTGTGGGTGTCTCTTTTCTGGAGTTCTCTGCACCTGCACTTTTCTTCTGTGACCTGTAGGTGGCACCAACAAGCATCCGTGCTCTCACTTCCCTTCCCTCCCAGATTCTCCTTTTTTAAGGTAGATCCAGAGACCAGAGGTCACACAGAGTTGATGCAGCTGGGCCTGCTTACAACACGAATATGCAAAGAGTTTTCGTAGGAAAGGGAAGATAATGAGTGCCTTTGATGTTGTGATCAGCCCCGTTTCTGTACAGCTGCCCAAGTCTCTATAATACAATAGTCCTCAATCGCACGCAAATGGACACAGCTGTGTTCCCATTAAACTACACATATGGACACTAGCGTTCAGTTTGTACCATTTAAATGTAATTTTTTTTTTTTTTTTTTGGTTTTTGGGTCACACCCGGCAGTGCTCAGGGGTTACTCCTGGCTCCATGCTCAGAAATTGCTCCTGGCAGGCACGGGGGACCATATGGGGCACCGGGATTTGAACCGATGACCTTTTGCATGAAAGGTAAACGCCTTACCTCCATGCTATCTCCCGGGCCCCATTTAATGTAATTTTTAATAAAAAATTTAAATATGGGAGCCCCAAAGAGATGTGTGAAAATTAAGGTGTTTACCTTGCACTCGATTTAGGCCTCAAGACCCCATTTAATTCACCCAACCCCCACCAGGAGTGATCCCTCAGCATGGAGTGAAAAAGAGAACCTGGGGGATGGCCAGGTGTGGCCAGACTACCAATGACATAAAACTGTAAAAATCCTTCCTGGTTTACTGCCTGTGGGCCATGTTGGCCTTTGGGGAAAGATCCTGGCCCTACCTCAGTTTCCTCATAACCTTTGTGACTGACCTTTCAATACTGTTCTGAATGACAGTGTGAGCTGATGATACCTTAATAAAGGTCTTAGTCTGGTAATGTTTCACTTTCTCTCAAGACTTCCCCTTCCTGTATTATCCTTTGGATCCTCTGATATCCTGTGTTGTCTATCCTATGTCTTTCCTCTGTTTATCATATGTATAGAGTTTGGGGGGTGGTTTTACTTGTTGGTTTAATTTTTGTTTTTGCTGTTCATCCCTTTGATTTTTGTAAAAAAAAAAAAAAAAAAAACTTGTGAATTTTCTTTAATCTGGTTAATGATGGGAATCCTGAAAATTTCCCTATAAATGCAATTATAATTGTAAATTTGGGAGGTGAATTTTCCTGGGGGAGAAAGTCTAGGCCTTTTCTCCTTGGGTTTCTTCTCTGTGAGTCTCTATCATTGCTCCCCAGATAGGTAGGGTCTGGTTTTTCTCTGTGGTCCCTGCTTGTGGCCCTCAGGTGAGCTCAATTCTGACCCTTCTTTCTTCCAGCAGCAGCTTCAGAGCTCTGGTGGTAAGGGCTCGATCCCTCAACCCCTACCTCCTTACCCCATGCTAACCCCAAGCTCAAGTTGTTACCCACACTTGTGCCCACCTGGCAATATGGGCTGGTTACAGTAGCCCCTCATTGTTGATGGATTTGTTCCAGCAGCTCAGGGGACCAGGAGAACAGAGACATATTATGGATGTGTCCTGGCAGGGTGAAATTCAGTAAACAATGGCTAGGGCTGCAGGGAAGAGGGTATGGAACCTCTGTGCCCCCTCAGTGTTTTCTCTCCCAACTTCCTGCCCTGAAACTCCAATTCTGCTTGGGGGATTTTGTGGAGGCCTCCGTGCCAGGGTGGGTATGTGTCAACTAGTCCCTTCTTAGAGAACGGGAGGAGGCAGAAGTGAAGACTTGCCATCAGAGCTTCATTTCCTTAGCCTTCATCCGGGAAGTTCTTGCCTTCAAGCAGAAAAGGATCCCAAAGTTCTTTTTTCTTTTTTTCTTTTTTTTTTTGGTTTTTGGGTCACACCCGGCAGTGCTCAGGGGTTACTCCTGGTTCGATGCTCAGAAATTGCTCCTGGCAGGCACGGGGGACCATATGGGGCACCGGGATTCGAACCGATGACCTTTTGCATGAAAGGTAAATGCCTTACCTCCATGCTATCTCCCTGGCCCCGATCCCAAGTTCTTATCACTGAGGAAATAGCAGGTGTGAAGGGACCTGGGCAGGTGCTGGGCTGGGCAGAGACCAGCATCTAGGCACGATTTCTTCCTTATCAGCCATCATGAACCCAGACACTGAGGCTGCCTGTTAGGTTTACCATGTGACGTGGGGTTTAAATATCCAATCACGGGGCCGGGCGGTGGCGCTGGAGATAAGGTACCTATGCTAACCTAGGACGGACCTCGGTTCGATCCCCCGGTTCCCCATATGGTCCCCCATGCCTGCCAGGAGCGACTTGTGAGCGAATAGCCAGGAGTAACCCCTGAGCGTCACCGGATGTGTCCTGGCAGGGTGAGATTCAGTAAACAATGGCTAGGGCTGCAGGGAAGAGGGTATGGGACCTCTGTATATACATACATATATATATATATATATGTATATATATATATATATATATATATATATATATATATATATATATCCAATCACCCAGACGTTAGCACAACCACACACCACATATAGGTTTCTTGGGTGATCCTGGTTACTGAACATCATTAAGTGAGGCAGGATTGTGTCCTTAAAATCACAAGATCACAGTTACCTACCACAGACAAAGAAATAGGTAGGTCTATCCTTTTTCTGGCATTTGTGCATTTCTTCACTGAACTTTTATCACAAAGGTAGTATTGGTAAACATTTGCTGTATGGAGACAGAGAGTAGAAAGGCAGCAGGTAAGGTGCTGGTCTGGCTTGAAGCCAACCCTGACACCCCATGGTCCCCAGAACCCCACCAAGTGTGATCCCTGAGCACAGAGCTAAGGTTAAGCTCTGGTAAAGCTAGGGTGTGATCCAAAAACCAAAAAAAAGCAGAACAAGAGACCAGAGAAATAGCGTGAAGGTAGGGCATTTGCCTTGCATGCAGAAGGACTGGTTCGAATCCTGGCATCCCATATGGTCCCCTGAGCCTGCCAGGACTAGAGCCCCAGGATATGCATACTCTGCATAGAGCCAAGAGTAACTCCTGAGCGCTGCCAGGTGTGACCCCAAACCAAAAACCAAAAAAAAAAAAAGGCAGAACAAAAATTTGTTATAGTAACTGGAATTTCCAGAACTTTTTAGAAAGGCACTTGCTGGGAAACAAGACAGAAAAGGTCATAAGAGTGTGGCATATGGGGCCCCTCTTGACTCTGTGCTGCCCTCGGGTCAGCAGTTTCAGGCTCCATGGGACCAGGTGGTGGGACACAGAGGACCCTCACAGGGGTTCCTGTTAAGAAGAGAAAAGTTGGGGCCGGGCGGTGGTGCTGGAGGTAAAGGTGCCTGCCTTACTGCGTTAGCCTTGGACGGACCGCGGTTCGATCCCCCGTGCCCCATATGGTCCCCCAAGCCAGGAGCAACTTCTGAGTGCATAGCCAGGAGTAACCCCTGAGCGTCACTGGGTGTGGCCCAAAAACTAAAAAAAAAAAAAAAAAGAAGAAGAAGAGAAAAGTTGGGGCTGGAGAGATAGCATGGAGGTAAGGCATTTGCCTTGCATGCAAAAGGTCGGTGGTTCGAATCCCGGCATCCTATATGGTCCCCTGAGCCTGCCAGAAGTGATTTCTGAGCATATAGCCAGGAATAACCCCTGAGCACTGCTGGGTGTGACCCAAAAACCAAAAATAAATAAATAAATAAATAAAAAAGAAAAGTTAGGGCCAGAGAGATAGCCAAGTGGTAGGGTATTTGCCTTTCATGCAGCCGATCCAGAACGGATGGTGGTTTGAATCCCAGCATCCCAGATGGTCCCCAGAGCCTGCCAGGAGTGATTTCTGAGTGGAGAACCAAGAATAACCCCTTGAGTGCCACTGGGTAATACCCAAAAACAAACAAATAAAAAAGAGAGAGAGAGAGAAAGAAGAGGAAAGTGAGCCATGCCCAGATTAAAGGCTCGTTTCTGACAGCATATGCACTTCTCTGCCCTCCCACCCCAAACCAGAGACAGAATACCTCACCTGTCACCTTGCAGAAGATACTTTTTAATTAAATACTTAGATCCAAAGCAAAGATAATGGAGCCACTGTTTACATTTGGCCCCTGCATAATCTTGGAGATGGATTGGCTGCCCTGGCCCTCTCTCAGCCCACTGGGATCATCCTACTGCCTGCCCACCCGCCTGCCTATCTTCTGTGCTCCTCTTTCATTTCTCCCGGGGTAATGACAAGTTCTGTTGGATTAATAGTTAGACAGACGTGTACTTAGGCACCCAAATTGCAGGATACTAAGGTAGTGTTAGGTGACCAGCCTCCGGAGAAAGGACATGGCCCAGTGACACAAGTTAGTAGCATGATTTCACTTTGGGAAAAGATAAACCAATAGGCCCCAGAGTCGGAGGAAGGGGCGTATTCCTGTGTGGCCACGTAACAGGAAGGTATGGTGGAAAATTCCAGCATGTTGCGTAACAGCCCTGGAGGGGGCTGACTGATGGAGGGATGGAGGATGAGGTCTTTCTCCTCCAGCTCGGACCACACATCTGCCACCCTGCTCAGCCGGCGGTTCTGAGGTGAAAGCGGCAGGTAGAAAGCTAACAGGTAGTCAGGCTTCAGAAGATATGAGCTTTATTCAGTGGATATGACTGAAGTCAAAAGCCCCAGAATCAGCCTAGGGTGGGAGCAGAATGCCTGGTCACACCCGAGGGTAGTGCATAATCATTGATCAAAACAGGATCAGCATCATAATAAACTCATGGAAATGTTTACTTAATAACACCAGCCTTGCTGGTGACACTGGAAACTTCCCATGGGGGCTCGAGGTGAGGCAGAGCAGGGATATGTCCCATTTCTCCAAAGATAAATAAAAGCTGTGGGCAACCTAGACCCTGGCTGGGTTTTGCTGTGTCTTTGTTCTCCACAGGGTGAAAGCATAGTAGGTCAGGATGCTGGGGGAAGAGGCTACAGATGGGAGAAAAGAGTGGGGCAACTCAATACAGGGGTTCCCTGTTTCCTAAATCATTTTCTATATTCTTGGGGCCCACAAGCCTCCCCGGGGAAATCAGCCCTTCTTGCCCCAGCCAGAGAGGACGCTCCTTGCCCTCCTGGGACCATCTGATGCACTATACTTAGGTAAACCTGCCATCCAGACTGGCAAAGCCCCATGGGGCAATCACAAAACCCTGACAACTTCCTCAGATGCTGCAGTTTGAGGTTTAAGTAGTCTTAAGTATTTCTGTAGGAAGAGACGAAAGCCCCCTACATGCCCTCAATCCCCATGTTTTTCTAAATGTCCCTATAAAGACATAAGTAAGCACAATTGACCCCCAAAATGATTCTCCTTTGACACTTTCCTTTCTGTGCAACTCCTCAGATCTAACTTTTTCATTTATTCATTGTTTCTGCATGAGTATCTAAGGGCCTTCCAGTAGATTGTCCTGGGAAATAAGGGAAATAACAGAGATGGGGTTGTGGAAACCAGGGGCAGAGAACAGAGGCCAGAGAGACAGGACATCACTGACAGTGTCGGCCTTGTACACAGCTAAGCTGGGTTTGATCCCTAGCAGCACATATGCTTCCCCCAGCACAGCCAGGAATGATCCCTGAGTGCAGAGCCATGAGTAAGTCTAAACACTGTCATAGTGGGGTGGGGGAGAGAGAGAGAGAGAGAGAGAGAGAGAGAGAGAGAGAGAGAGAGAGAGAGAGATAAATGGGTCAAAGTATACAATTGACAACAGGAAGAGCTACTGGAATTCCATATGCTCAGAGGGTTGGAGAAAGTCCACAATAGTCAGGTGTGGTGGGGAAGCCAGAGAGGAAGCACTTCCCTCACCTTTGCCCTGAGTATGCTGTCACTGTTGAGAAACCCACATCAGCCACCTGAGAAATGTCCACACATTCCTTGGACTCTGAAGCGCACAGCAATATACACATAGTCCCTGCATGCTTTACTCTTTTTTTTGTTTGTTTGGTTTGGTTTTTGGTTTTTGGGCCACACCAGCTGGCACTCAGGAATTACTCCTGGCGCTGCGCTCAGAAATCACTCTTGGCAGGCTCCGGGAACCATTTGGGATGCCCAGAATCCAACCCAGTCCTTCCCGGGTTGACTGTGTACAAGGCAAACACCCTACTGCCATGCTTTTGCTCTGGCCTTTCAATATTATCTTGCAAGATAAGATAACAAAGATATGCAAGTTTCAGCACACATACAACTGCCTTCCCCTCTTATTCATATTTCCTAGAAATTCCCTGAAGCCACTCAGCATTGCTAAGGGTTCATTTTAGTGAGGTACAAATAGTGTTTTCCAGAGTTTTGCCACTTCAAACACTACTACAGTAAAAAGAGAAAAAGCGTTATGAATATATTCTTATTTACAGTGATTGTATTCACGTGGACTTTAGGTGCCAGGTTGACATGCATGTGGAGTTTGTTTTATTTTTGCAGGTAGGGTTTGTTTTGAGGCCATACTTAGTGGGGCTCAGTGCTTGCTCCTGGTAAGGTTAAAGAGATTGTATGTGGTGCTGGGGATTCAAACCTAGATCAGCCACTTGCAAGTCAAACAAACACCTAGCCCACACTGCTATACTCTCTGTTTGGGCTCTGTTATGTGAGGTTTTTTGGGGGAATTTCACATGCAGCAATGCTCGGGTAACTCCTATCTCTGTGCTCAGAAATCACCCCTGGCAGGCTCAGGGGACCATATGGGATGCCGGAATTCAAACCACCATTGGTTCTGGGTCAGCTGCATGCAAGGCAAATGTCCTACTGCTGTGCTATCTCTCAAGCCCCTTTTTTTGGTTTTGTTTGTTTGTTTTGGTTTTTGGGTCCATACTCTGTGATGGGCAGGGATTACTCCTGGCTATGCACTCAGAAATCCCTCCTGGCTTGGAGGACCACATGGGATACCAGGGAAAAGTCCTACTGCTATGCTATCACTCCAAACCCACCTCTGGCACCTCTTATGTGAGTTTTTAATTTCTTTCAGTTTTTCCAAAGAACCATAATAATTTGGTCTCACAGAGATGCCCTATTCCCTTTATCTCTGCTAACCACAAGCACAGTTACTTTTTATATTATTTTGTTTTTGTTGTTGTTGTTGTTGTTGTTGTTTTGGGCCACACACATTTGATGCTCAGGGGTTACTCCTGGCTAAGTGCTCAGAAATTGTCCCTGGCTTGGGGGGACCATATAGGATGCCAGGGGATCGAACCACATTCCTTCCTTGGCTATCGCTTGCAAGGCAGCCACCTTACTTCTAGTGCCACCTCACTGGCCCCAAACTCACTCTCTCTCTCTCTCTCTCTCTCTCTCTCTCTCTATATATATA
>PVKC010039463.1:0-12543 GCA_004027635.1 Crocidura indochinensis | reverse complement strand
CATATGGGGAACCGGGGGATCGAACCGCGGTCCGTCCTAGGTTAGCACAGGCACCTTATCTCCCGGCCCCTGAAATTTTTTCTCTTCATGGGGGCAGAAGCAATAGTACAGTGAGTAGGGTATTTATTTGCCTTGAATGCTGCCAATTTGAGTTTGATCCCTAACATCCTATATGGTTCCCTGAGCAATACCAGAAGTGATCCTTGAATGCAGAGCTAGGAGTAACTATAGAGCATTGCTGGGCGTGGCCCAAAAATAAGCAAAACAAAAAATTTCTCTTTACGGAAGGCTCATACTCATATTTGGAAATATCTTTCATTTTGCTTTTTTCTTTTCTTAAATAGTTTATTTAAGTACCATGGTTACAAAAAATGACCATATTTGGGTTTCAGTCATTGAATGTACACCACCCTTCTCCAGTGTAACTTTCTCACCACCAATGTTTTTCAATGCAGATGCCCTGTGGTTATTAAGTCCTTAAGAAGTTTCTGTGTCATTCTAAGGTTTTGTTTTCTCTCTTTTCCTGAGGGTTTGGGCTGCTTTGTTTTTTAGGTCACACCCCGCTGTGCTCAGGAATCATTCCTAGTAAGTTAAGGGGTCCATCTGGGGTATCAGGGAGTGAACCCAGCTCCGCTGCATACAGGACAAGCCTCAGATACACTATACAATCTCTCTGGCCTGAAGGCCTCTCCTGTCTTATGTCTACATGAACTGAAGTTTGAAAAAATGCCAACCCCACACTTTCTGCATCCAAGCACTCCAAGAGTGGAAACTTCCTGCCTCAAGTCCTGGCATTGCCATGCTCTGACCACTCAGTGTCAATGTCACCAACCCGCAGAGCATTATAGGCATGTCTCACCATGGACAGCTGCAAGCACCTATTTAAAATGTCTACACTGGGGCCAGAGAGATAGCAGGGAGGTAGAGTGTTTGCCTTGCATACAGAAGGACAGTGGTTCAAATCCCAGCACTCCATATGGTCTCCCAAGCCTGCCAGGAGCGATTTCTGAATGTAGAGCCAGGAAGAACCCTTAAGCGCTGCCGGGTGTGACCCAAAATTCCAAAAAAAAATATTTTTTTCTCTACACTGTTAAAGCCCCTTGGAAATTTTCCATTTATAACCTCTGAAAATCTGTGCTCAACTAAACTATAAATATAAGTGAACTATTTGAAAGTAACTGATTAGGGGGGTGGAAAAAAAAAAAGTAACTGATCACGGGGACAATTTCTAAGAGAAAAAAAGATTTTTTTTTTGTTTTTTGGCTCACACCCAGCAGCGCTCAGGGGTTACTTCTGGCTCTAAGCTCAGAAATTGCTCCTGGCAGACTCAGGGAACCATATGGGATGCCGGGATTTGAAACACTGTCCTTCTGCATGCAAGGTAAACGCCCTACCTCCATGCGATTTCTCCGGCCCCAAAGAAAAATATTTTTGAAAATGTATTTTGCTGGCTATTCCTTTATAGTAAAATGGGAATTACTCGCAAAATTGATAAAAAAAAAAAAAAAAGATTTTTATCCATGGTTCCTGAAATTTTTGTTTTGTTTTGGGGTCATACCTGGTGGTGCTCAGGAGTTACTGCTGGCTTAGAACTCAGGAAACACTCCCAGCGATGCTTGGGGGAATATGGGATACTGGGGATCAAACTAGGTCAAGTGTGTGTAAAGCCCTACCCAATGTACTATTACTCTGACCTCTGAAAAAAAATTTTTTTGTTTGCTTTTGGGCCACACCCAGCAGCACTCAGGGGTTATTCCTGGCTCTGCACTCAGAAAAAACTTCTGGCAGGCTTGGGGGACCATATAGGATGCCAGGGATCAAAACTGCATTGGTCATGTGCAAGACAAAAGAGCTACCCACTGTATTATCACTTTGGTCCCTGAAAATAATTTGTAAATGTACAATTCAGGGAATGGAAGGATAGTATCAGTAGCTAAGGTGCTTGCCTTGCATCTGGCACTCCATATGCTCCCAAGTCCTGCCAAGAGTGACCCCTGAGCACAAAGCCAGAAATGAGCTCTGAGAACCACTGGATATGCCCCAAAACAAAACAAAACAAAACAAAACAAAAAGTAAGGTTCATTTCTTTCAGTTTTGTTTCTGAGTTGCACCAGGTGGTGCTCAGCTCAGTACTCAGTACTCAGAAATGTCTCACTTCTAGCAGTGCTCAAAGGAGCATGTGGTGCCAAAGATTGAACTTGAACCTCCTGGATGCAAAACATGTAAACCTATACTACTTTAACTCCAGCTTATTTTCTTTTTTTAGGAGTAAGGTAGGGTGTTTGCCTTGCATGCAGAAGGATGGTGGTTCAAATCCTGGCATCCCATATGGTCCCCCGAGTCCGCCAGAAGCAATTTCTGGTTTTGTTTTCTTTGTTTTTGGGTCACACCCGGCAGCGCTCAGGGGTTACTCCTGGCTCTACACTCAGAAATCGCTCCTGGCAGGCTCGGGGGACCATATAGGATGCCGGGATTTGAACCACCAACCTTCTGCACATAAGGCAAACGCCTTACCTCCATGCTGTCACTGGGTGTGGCCCAAAAAAACCAAAAAAAAATAATAATAATAAAATAAATAAATAAATAAATAAATAACATGTTTTGGTTATGGTGCTCACACACTTGCTAAACAAAGGTTATACTTCTTAACTGTGTGCACAATTTTTGGGGGGGATCACACCCAGCAGCGCTCAGGGGTATACTACTCTTGGCTTTACACTCAGAAATCGCTCCTGGCAGACTCGGAGGACCATATGGGATGCCGAGATTCAAGCCACCATCTTTCTGCATGCAAGGCAAATGCCCTACCTCCATGCTATCTCTCCAGCCCCTTTCACACACATTTTTATTTTTGTTTGGAGACAGATCTATTATCTTCTAAAAAAAATTTTAATTTTTTCATTAAATGAGGTTCTGTGATTTACAATACTGTTAACCTATTAATGATGACTTCCCACTAACTCCAGCACCACACTACTCACCAGTGTATCTACCTTTCTTCTCCTAAGACATCAACATCACTCCCTTTTAACCCATTCTGCCTCCCAAACTCAGCATAGATCAGTTCTACCATTGTGTTGCCTTTGGCAATCTGTTACTACTTTACTATGTATCTGTAAGTCCCAAATATGAGAGATCATTCTGTATCTATCCCTTTCCTTCTGACTGACTTCACTCAGCATATTCTCTAGTTCCATCCATACTGCTGCAACTTGCATCTTAGAGCTGCACTGTGCTCCTCTCTCTATATATACTACAATATCTTGATCTGCTATCTGTACTTAGAAATCAACATTGTTTTCAAGCTTGGCTACTGTACAGAACACTGTGATACAAACAGGAGTGCATATAATCTCAATTTGATGGCTTTGTGTTTGGGGAACAGATATGAAGAAGTGATGTCGCTATGTCATATGGAAGTTCTACTCCTATTTTTGAATAGGAATATTGCTGAATAGAAGCTGACTTAGACAACACCCCTCAAAGTGGATCCAAGGATTCCTTTCTCAGCACAGTTCTGCAAACACTGGCTATTTGATTTTTTGGCCTGTGCATCCTCACTGGTATGATGATATGTCAACCTTCATACATCTTTTTAGCTGCAGGGCTAACAAGACTTTATGTATCACTGACACACACCTGGCTGGGGTGCAGACAGAAACTGATTGTGGTGCCATGGATCACAAAACAATGATGCCAGGCTCAAAGAGCAGAGCTTCCCAGATCAATAGTATTATACCAGGGATTTTATTTTATTTTATTATTATTATTATTTTTTTTTTGGTTTTTGGGTCACACCTGGCAGTGCTCAGGGGTTACTCCTGGCTCCATGCTCAGAAATTGCTCCTGGCAGGCACGGGGGACCATATGGGGCACCGGGATTTGAACCGATGACCTTTTGCATGAAAGGCAAATGCCTTACCTCCATGCTATCTCCCGGGCCCCTAGGGATTTTATTTTATTTTATTTTTTTGGTTTTTTGGGTCACACCCGGCAGCGCTCAGGGGTTACTCCTGGCTCTTTGCTCAGAAATCACTCCTGGCAGGCTCAGGACCATATGGGATGCCAGGATTTGACACACTGTCCTTCTGCATGAAAGGCAAACGCCCTACCTCCATGCTATCTCTCCGGCCCTGATATCAGGGATTTTAACCTGGACTATATACCTAGAAGACAGGGACTTCAGGACTGTGTGCTATTCCTCTGGTGCTAGCCATATACACTTTAAAGTTTGATAGGTGTTACCCAACTGCCTTTATAAAAGACACTATAAAACTTCTACCTCTTCTGGGGCCAGAGTGATAGGACAGGGTATTTAACTTACATACAGCTAACTGGGGTTTGATTCCCCAGCATATGGTCCTCTGAGCATGGTCAAGAATGATCCCTGGGGGCCCAGGAGATAGCATGGAAGTAAGGCGTTTGCCTTTCATGCAAAAGGTCATCGGTTCGAATCCCCGTGCCCCATATGGTCCCCCGTGCCTGCCAGGAGCAATTTCTGAACATGGAGCCAGGAGTAACCCCTGAGCACTGCCGGGTGTGACCCAAAAACCACATAAAAAAAGAAAAAAAAAATAAGAATGATCCCTGGGTACAGAACCAGGAGTAAGCCCTGAGTTCTGATAGATATGGCCCTAAAACCAAAATAAGTAAAATTGGGCTGGAGAGATAGCACAGCAGTAGGGTATTTGCCTTGCACATAGCTGATCCAGGATGGACACCCCCAAAAAATATAAATATATATAAATAAATAAAATAAAGTCCCACATCTTCACTCTTGATCCCCATATCACAGCCTGTCTTCCTTCTGTCCAAGCCTAACTCCACACTGTAGGGTTTGAATTCTCAGATACCCTATTCCCTTGATCCTGGAGATACAGTGCAATCAATTTGCAGAAGTTCAGTCCTTGCTAAAGTCCAGCTCTTGAAGTTGGATAGTACAGTAGCTAGGGCCTTATATGTGGCTGACTGTGGTTAGATTACTGGCACTCTATAATGGTCCCGAGCCCTGCTAGCAGTGATCCTGAGGACAGCCAGGAGTAAGCTTTGAGCACCTCTGACTGTAGGCAAAAATATTTTTTAAAAAAGGGGGTGGAGCAATGGCGCAAGCAGTAGGGCATTTGCCTTGCTATGTGCTAACCTGGGAGGAACCGCAGTTCAATCCCCTAACATCCCATATGGTCCCCCAAGGTAGGAGTGATTTCTGAGTGCATAGTCACCAGGTGTGGCCCTGAGCGTCACTGGGTGTGGCCCAAAAACTAAAAATCAAAATAAATAAATAAAGTCCAGGGGCAGGAGACTTCGCACAACAGTAGGCAAGAAAAAATAAATAAATAAAAGTATAGTTCTTACCTATTGCAAGCATGGCCCAGAAAGCAGAACAAAATTTCTTTTTGGGGGGAGAAGAGAGGGAGTTTGTTTTTTTGGGGTCATGCCCAGTGGCGCTCAGAGGTTCCCCTGGCTCTGAGATCAGAAATCACTCCTGGCAAGCACAGAAGACCATATGGAATGACGGGATTTGAACCAGCATCCCTCCTGAATTGGCTGCATGCAAGGCAAACACCCTATGGCTGTGCTATCTCTCTGGCCCCAGAATTTCACTTTTGAACAATAAATTTCTGGATATATTAAGAACTGCTCAACAACTGACAATATCTCCTTAATTAATTTCCTTACTTTCTCAGATTATTTGGGGGGAGGGGGACTCTATGATTAATATGTATTTCAATACTATTCCATCTCGATGACCTCACTAAAAAGAAATGCTCTAGAGAAGACTTCTTCTCCCCAAACAAAGGTAACGACTTACCTGTGCTGATAAACATATCACACATATATTCTGCCCTCTTTCCTGTTCTACTAGATCTCCCACATGCCACCAGCCTACATTTCTCCCAATCTATAACTGCTCAAAACCTTCTCCATTAAAACCTATCCAACTCCTATGTCAGATGGAACACCAGCTGATTTCAAACATCTAACTGTTGACTTGGTCTCACTTGTCACTTGGATGACTCACAATAAATATCTCAAATCCAGTAAGTCAAAAACAGTATTGGGGGCGGGGAGAATCACAACTGCCAGCTTTCAGGGGTTACTCCTGGCTCTATGCTCAGGAATTCTCCTGGCAAGTTCAGAGAACCCTATGAGATGCCAGAGATCAAACCCTGGTTGGCTATGTACAAATGCCCTCCCACTCTGATATCACTCTAACCTTAAAATAGTATTCTTAATTCCCTACTCTGGCCACCACCCTCTCTTCCCTAACTCAGAAGGGGTATCAATGGCACCATCCCTTACCCCAAAGCTAAAACCAAAACCTCAGGGACTTCCTTGACCTCCCTCCCCCAAACCCAATCTATTAGTAAGTATTAATAGTTCCATCTTCAAAACGATGAAGAAATCTCTATTTCCCTCCACTCCCACCACCATCACTTGCCTAGTCCAGCATTCTTCAACCCTTTTCAACTGCAGACCGGCACCTGTCTGCAGACCAAGGAAGAAGACCAGATATTTTCAACCTCTTGACATCTGCTGACTGGCACCATTCCACAGCCAAGAGATTGACCACTGACCTGGCCTACTGCAATATCTTTGTGGTCCACTTTCTACCACTATTGCCTCCTACTGTCTCTTCTTGGGGGAAGTCAATCTCTTAAGAACCTAAACCACATCCTTGCACTTCCCCTGCTTGAAATCCTGCAACAGCTTTTCCTCACAGAGTAGAATCTAAACTCCTTACAGTTCTGGCATGCCGCAATTGCTTCATCACTCTCTTCGATCTTATCTTATCCCAAAACATTCCTCTTTTTCTCTTTTCCTTTTCTCTCTCTCCTCCTTTTCATCATCCAGAACACTAAGCTTCCAGCTTTCCCTCAGTCTTTACAAGATCATTTCTACTTCAGGAGTTTTGTAGTTTCTGTTCTCTCCGTTAGGAAAAAACTTTATTTGTACCTTCCCATTTTGTACTCCAGTAAATTATTCAACTCTCAGATGCATGGTCCTCAGAGAGGCTTTCCCAGATTCTTCCACTTACCCTGCCATCACTTTCTGCTCCAGTGATGCCACTGTATTTCTTCCTCGCGTAACTTATCACTACCTAGAAACATTATTTTTCTGGCATATGTGCTGTTTAAGTAGGAACATATATCATCTATCAGGCAATTTCTATTTCCCCAGTAAAACAATGTACTTAGAATAGTGCCCAGCGGGGCCCGGGAGATAGCATGGAGGTAAGGCGTTTGCCTTTCATGCAAAAGGTCATCGGTTTGAATCCCGGTGCCCCATATGGTCCCCCGTGCCTGCCAGGAGCAATTTCTGAGCATGGAGCCAGGAGTAACCCCTGAGTACTGCCAGGTGTGACCCAAAAAACAAAAAACAACAACAACAAAAAAAGAATAGTGCCCAGCACAGAAATTTAATTGCTTAATAAATATTTGCTGAGTTAATACACATTACTTTTTTTTATAAGGGGGGTGGTGTTGAGTCCTACCCATCAGCTCTCAGAAGTTACTCCTGGCTCTACACTCAGAAATCGCTCCTGGCAGGCACAAGGGACCACATGGGATGCCGGGATTCGAACCATCGTCTGTCCTGGATTGGCTGCTGACAAGGCATATGCCCTACCACTGTGTATCTCTCCAGTCCCACTACACATTACTTTTAAAGCAAAAAAATTTAGGGGCCAGAGAGATAGCACAGCAGTAGGGTGCTTGCCTCGCAAGCGGCCAACCCAGGACCAAAGGTGGTTCGACTCCCGACATCCCATATGGTCCCCCATGCCTGTCAGGAGTGATTTCTGAGCAGAAAGAGCCAGGAGTAATCCCAGAACACTGCCGGTGTGACCCAAAAACCTAAATAAATACATAAATACATACATACACACATACATACATACATAAAGCAAAAATTTTTAACTTTGGTCTGGCAATAAAGCTCAGTGGTAGAACACAGGTCTTATAACCTGGATTCAATTTCCAACAACCCAAAAAAAAAAAAAAAAAAAAAGGAGAGGCTCTACAATGCCAGCTAAACATCAGTGTGTGAAAAGAGAAAAACATCTCAGAGCAAGGATATAATGATTAACTGTCTCTGGAGGAGTTACCTGCTCCTCACACCTGGACCTCTAGTGTAGTACCACAATACCAGACAAGATCACTCAGGAACTATGATGGAAATTAAGACAAAATCAAAGTTATTCTTTGTATAGCTTTCTCAACAAAGAAATAGAAACAGTCCACATCACAGAATACCAAACACTGTTGTCTCCCAGCTAATGAGTGACTATTGCTTCTTTACGAACTTCATCTTTGGCCCCACTTAGTCTGTTCTCTTTACAAATAAGGGTTTAGGAGAGAGCCAAAGCTCAAAGAGCTGCTTTGCATGTGGAAGGCCTGGCTTTCATCATTGACACTACATTTTCCCCCACAGAGCTCCAAGAGCAATCCTCAAACACTGAGCCAGAAGTAGCAACTAAGCACTGATGGGGTAGTCCCAAAATGGAAAAAAAAATTAATAAATAAAATGTATTAAAATACTCAAGACTGGGGCCAGAGAAATAGCATGGAGGTAGGGCATTCGCCTTTCATGCAGAGGATGGTGGTTTGAATCCCGGCAACCCATATGGTCCCCCAAACCTGCTAGGAGCGATTTCTGAGCATAGAGACAGGAGTAACCCCTAAGCGCGGTCGAGTGTGACCCAAAAACCAAAAAAATAAAAATTAAAATAGGAGCCAGAGAGATAGCATGGAGGTAAGGCATTTGCCTTGCAATCAGAAGGACAGTGGTTTGAATCCCGGTATCCCATATTTTCCCCT
Source organism: Crocidura indochinensis (assembly GCA_004027635.1). Classification (NCBI taxonomy): domain Eukaryota; kingdom Metazoa; phylum Chordata; class Mammalia; order Eulipotyphla; family Soricidae; genus Crocidura; species Crocidura indochinensis. The sequence goes on along the minus strand of PVKC010039463.1, from coordinate 3,727 downwards.
GAGCCTGCCAGGAATGACTTCTGAGCGAAGAGCCAGGAGTAATCCCTGAGTGTTGCTGGATGTAGCCAAAAAAACAAAAATAAAATAAAATAAATAAAAATAAATACTCTGGGGCCCGGAAGATAGCATGGAGGTAAAGCGTTTGCCTTTCATGCAAATGGTCATCGGTTCAAATCCTGGTGCCCCATATGGTCCCCCGTGCCTGCCAGGAGCAATTTCTGAGCATGGAGCCAGGAGTGACCCCTGAGCACTGCCGAGTGTGACCCAAAAAAACCAAAAAAGAAAAAAAAAATACTCAAGGCTGGAGTACTCATCAGTAAAGTATTTGTTTTTTATGTTTAAGGCCCTGATTTACATTCCCCAGTATCACATACACAAATTTAAACTCTCAAAGAATTTGCCCAAGTTCTGCTAGTATACAATCAAAGCAAAGCCTGACTTCTTAGATTCTAAAATCATTAACACGAGTCCAAAACCTATTTTAAAAATAAGTCTTTCCAGGGGTCGGGCGGTGGCGCTGGAGATAAGGTGCCTGCGCTAACCTAGGACGGACCGCGGTTCAAACCCCCGGTTCCCCATATGGTCCCCCGTGCCTGCCAGGAACGACTTCTGAACGAATAGCCAGGAGTAACCCCTGAGCGTGGCCGGGTGTGACCCAAAAACAAAACAAAACAAAACAAAACAAAAAAAGTCCACCTCTCCCTGGTGCAGTTCCCTCTAGATGCATTTCCCCACCTACAACAAAACCAACTTGTTCAACCACAGGTGGTCTGGTACTGACAGCTCTCATGACATCATTGTCATTACAGCTCATTGTACAGGGCAGAAATCAGAGGAGCTTGAGAAGAAACCTGACATTGGAAGATAACCTGAGTGTTGGTTTTGTGAACACATTTTCTGACATTGGTTGATTTACCTCATTGGCCTCTTTCACCTAAAACATAGGTGAAGGACTGGGATGATAGTGCAAAGGGAAAGAGCACATGCTTTGCATGGAGACTTGAGCACTGGCAGGGCCCTAAGAACTGCCAGGAGTGACCTTTGATCACTAAGCTGAGAGTGATCACCAAATACTTCCAAGTATAATCCATAAAACAAAAAAGAGTGTAAAAGCTAGGTGAAGGAGAAAAAAACTCTATTTAATGAAATGTCCTAAGGAAAATGTTAAAGGTAATAAAGGATGCTATATACTCACTCATTCACTTCTCTCCCATTTCTGAAAGTCACCCCAAATATAAGTTCAGAGTGAAGCTGGACTGACTGACTCACAGGGAAAGCCTAAGGCAACACTATTCAAGTACTTTAAGCCACATGTTCAAACCCAATAAATTAGCCCAGGCTTAAAGAAGTCAGGCTGTACACATGTAAGAATTTTAATAAGCTTGGAAAATGCTACCTAAAGCTTATGTGCAAGCTAACTGCACCAAAGGGATTCTCTGCAACCAGTCAGAGTGCTAAGGCCCTGACAAGAGCTGTCGATTGTGTGGGGCACTAGGGACAGGAGTCGGCTTGGTCTATATTTCCTCAGGAGCCAGAGTAAACTCAGAGCAAAAGTTTTTCAGGCAGATAAATGAAGAACAGACTTCAGCAGAGCTAAGGGAAACCTGTGACTGTCACTAGGAAAACATGTCAAAGGTTTCTTTGGTGGAAATCTGGTCCTCACTCATCCTTCCAGAAACTAGCAAATCCTGTAATCAATGTCTGCATTTATCAAATGCCTATTTGTCACAAGATCTGTGTTAGGTACAATAGAGTTATTTAAGCAAACGAGATTTCTGTCATCTAGATGCTGACACCTAATATAAATAAAAACAATAAATCTGCCCAGAGGATTACCGAGCTGACTGAACAAACAAGAAACAGTCAAAAGTACTACCCTTACATAAATGCAGTGGAGTAATACCTGAAGGGTAAGTCATGGGAGATGACTCTGAAAAAAAAAATAGGTGAGTCTCTAATAAAGTTACCTTGTTACCTGAGAGATAGCCCAAGTGGGAAGGTAAAGACATACCATATGCAAAGCCCTGGACTCTATTTAAAAAATAAATAGGGTGGCCGGAGAGACAGCATGGAGGTAAGGTGTTTGTCTTGCAATCATAAGGTCGGTGGTTCGAATCCCGGCATCCCATATGGTCCTCCAAGCCGGCCAGGAGATATTTCTGAGTGTAGTAGAGCCACGAGTAAACCCCTGAGCACGTCCGGGTGTGACCCCAAAACAAAAACAAACAAAAATAAATAAAAAATAGCATGAAGGGGCTAGAGAGATAGTATAGACTATAGAGGTTAAGGTATTTGCTTTTCATCCTGCTAACCCTGGTTTGATTCCCAGTACAACATATGGCCTCTGGATACTACCTACCTGGAGTGACTACCTGGAGTCACTCCTGAGAATAAAGCCAGGAATAGGTCCATAGCACTGCTGGTATAGCTTCAAACCAAAAGCAAACAAAAATACATGGAGGAAAGCCCTAAACCTAAACCTAACCCTAAACTAACCCTAACAGCCCTAACCTAACCCATGCCGTAGTCCTAATCCTAACCCTAAAAAACTAAATAAAAGAAAATTAAAGGACTGGAACAGTGGTGCAAGCAGTAGGGCATCTGCCTTGCACACATTAACCTAGGACGGACCCTGGTCTGATCCCGCAGCGTCCCAATAAAAAAGAAAAGAAAATTAAATATGTGAGGGTAAGGGGTGTCAGGGAGATAGTTCAAAAGGTTAGATTAGCATATGGGAACCGTGGGTGTAATCTCTAGCATCACATGCTCCCTTCTTCACTAGTGAAAGTGATCTCTAAGCACAGAGCCAGAAGTAGTCCCCAAGAACTGCTACATATGGCCCCAAATAGCAACAAAGAAGATTGAGACTCCAAGGAGGAATCATATTTTTCATTTTCGTTTGTAGTTTTTATTTTGGGGCTATATTCAATCATGTTCAGGGCTTACTCCTAGTACTACACTCAGGAATCACTCCTCATAAACTCTGGGGACCATATGGGATGCCATGGATTAAACTCAGGCCAGCTATGTGCAAGTCAAACACCCTACCTACTGTACTATCACTCTGGCCCCAGAAGTCAGTTATTTTTTTTAGAAGTCAGTTATTTTTTTTATTAAGAATAAATAACTGTTGGGCCCGGAGAGATAGCTCAGTGGTGTTTGCCTTGCAAGCAGCCGATCCAGGACCTAAGGTGGTTGGTTCGAATCCCGGTGTCCCATATGGTCCTCCATGCCTGCTATTTCTGAGCAGACAGCCAGGAGTAACCCCTGAGCACAGCCAGGTGTGGCCCAAAAAAAAAAAAAAAGAATAAATGTTACCTGATTAAAATTTTTGAAGGTGAATTCTTTGTAGATTGCATCTCTCTCACTTAATTCCAACCATCCTGCTGCTTTAAGTTCAAGTACAACTTGGTTCCTCTCCTCTGCTGTCAACGAATGAGCATCTGCTGACTATAAAAAATATAATTAACATATTAATATGTGAAATGCATAAGTTTAGTTCAATAAATGTATAGCTATTTACTTCATGTTGAAATGTAGAAAAAAACCAAAAAAAATTTTTTTTCAAAAAAGGGGCCCAGGAGATAGCATGGAGGTAAGGCGTTTGCCTTTCATGCAAAAGGTCATCGGTTCGAATCCCGGTGCCCCATATGGTCCCCCGTGCCTGCCAGGAGCAATTTCTGAGCATGGAGGCAGGAGTAACCCCTGAGCACTGCCGGGTGTGACC
>PVKC010039462.1:0-12539 GCA_004027635.1 Crocidura indochinensis | reverse complement strand
CTTCTCCTTCTTCTTCTTCTTCTTCTTCTTCTTCTTCTTCTTCTTCTTCTTCTTCTTCTTCTTCTTCTTCTTCTTCTTCTTCTTCTTCTTCTTCTTCTTCTTCTTCTTCTTCTCCTCCTCCTTCTTCTCCTTCTCCTCCTCCTCCTCCTCCTTCTTCTTCTTCTTCTTCTCCTTCCTCCTTATTCTTATTCTTATTCTCCTCCTTCTCCTCCTCCTCCTTCTCCGCCTCTTCTTCCTTCTCTTTCTTCTCCTCCTCCTCCTTGTCCTTCTCCTCCTTCTACTTCTCCTCCTCCATCTCCTCCTCTTCTTCCTCCTCCTTCTGCTCCTCCTCCTCTTTCTCCTTCTTCTTCTCCTTCTTCTTTCTTCTTCTTTTTTCTTCTTCTCCTTCTTCTTCCTTTCTTCTTCATCTTCTCCTCCTCCTATTCTTCCTTTTGTTTTTTTGGGTTTTTTTTTTGTTTTTCGGGCCATACCCGAGGATGCTCAGGGGTTACTCCTGGCTATGAGCTCAGAAATCAGTCCTGGCTTGGGGGACCATTTGGGATGCCAGGGATGGAACCCGGGTCTGTCCTGGGTCAGTTGAATGCAAGGCAAGTGCCCTACCACTGTTCTATTACTCCGGCTCCTCCATGAACCTTCTTGTCAAAAATAATCCCTCTTGGCTTTTTTGGCCTTCAACAGATACACACATCCACATTTCCTCAGTAAACCAGTTTATCTTGTCCCCTTTCTCTGTAGGGAATAAAAGAAAACACCAATCAACATTCAGATTCCTTTTCTGGCTCTGTATTCTTCTCCATGAACTTATTCTAGCTTGTTTTCACTTGGTGAGTTCTCCTACTCATTGCTCATAGGCTGCCTGGGTCCTGCCAGTTTTGCCTATATGGGACCTTCTGGATACCATGTGACTTCCCTGTTTCCATGCTCTGTATGTCCTGACTCCATTCCCCCCCCCCCCCACAGTCTAGTGCCTCTCTGCTTAGTTTCCATCTTCTTGCATCCATCTGGGCCTGGATCTATCTCCTCTCTCCCTCATTGGTTGTCCCATTGCTGGCCTCTTTCCTCCTTTGGCTTGTAAGCATAAGCCCAACACAAATATGTAAATAGGATTCAGGCCCAGAGAAGAGATGTCGAAAGGCAAGACATGATTAATTGCCAGATGCATTGTGCAGGCGATAATCGCCACTGAGCTCAGAGAAGGCCCAGTGTGCCCTGGCTAATGAACCATTCCCTTTCCTCACCAGCAAATTCTCTCCCTGACTGCTCTGCTTTCATCTTGGCTGTGGTTCTCAGAATGTGGCCTTGAGACCATCAGCCACATCTTATTGTTAGAATCTATTAGAAATACAAATGATGTGGCCCTACTCTGGGCATGTTGAGTTAGGAGCTCTGAGATTGAGTCCAATGGTCTCTGTGTTTGAAAATCTCAGGTCTAAGTTTGAAAACTCTAGCCCAAATACTTAGCAAACAGTTATATTAATTCAAAGAAGCAACAATGACCTTTATGACTGACCCTTGTTTAGACTGTCTATTGTTTAATATCTCCTCACCACAGGAATCTTCATTTCAAGGCTACCACAAACTTATCTCCATACTTGAAACTTGAAAACTCTCTACTTTCCAGAGCCTGAAGCTCTCATTCCTTGCTACCTTTTACAGGGAATTCCTTTCATTCAAAATGGATTAAAGACTTTAAGATTAGGCCAGAATTCATAGACTACATTGAGGAAAATATCAGAGAACTCTCTGAACCTCAGGGCTTTGTCAGTGATTTAATAATGTTGGCAAAGAGACTGCAACCAAAAATAAACAAATGAGGCAACATCAAATGAATACATTTGTCTATGGCAATGGGAAACTCAGGCCAAAATAAAAAAGGAAAACCTTGGCGAATGGGAAGTATTTGCACAGAATACATTAGATAGAAGTCTAATATCCAAAATATGTAAAGTAAATCACTCACAAAGCTCAGAAAAAAAAGGGATGCAATCAAGAAAGTGAGATGGTTGAGGACATCAAAGAGAAAGAAAGTTGTGATGTATATTTGTAATGTGTCTCCTTTAAAATGAACCCAGGTCTCAGGGACATTCTCTGGACCAGACATTTATTCTGTACACTTGACAGAAACCTGGAATGAAGGATAGATGAAGATTCTGAATAAAACTAAGTCAGAGAATGGGAGTGGGGTTAGTGTTTGTGTTTCTGGGGGAAGGAGAAAAAGAGCAGGGAGCTGAGAAAACTTTTTGCAACCTTGCCCCTCCTCATTATTCTGTATGCCCTGAACATTTAGAAGGTCTCTATGGGCTGAGGAAGTTCAAATGACCTGGCCTGAAGCTGGTCCTTCAGAAGGGATAAAGCATCTATGAGAGAAGCTGCCCTGTCTTGCCCTATTGGTTCTGACAAGACTAGAAAATAGAAATGTTGTTCCTCTCCCTCTGCTGAGACTAAAGCCAGACCCCAGCTTCTCCAAACTTATGCTCTCCAGCCCTCAGGCATTATGGCCAACAAAGCCCCTCAGCTTGATTCTGTCTCTCCTGTGCTTCTGCTAGGACAAGTTCAAGTAACAATGACACCAGGACCAGACCTCTCAGACAGACTGAATCAACAGAAGGGTGATTTGTAGAATGGATGTGCCTTCAGTTCTTGGAATGACAAATGCCTCTTAAACCCTCTGTATTGTGAGTCTTGACTCTGGAGAAAGCTGCCTTGGCTGTCGAAAGTCTGTTTCTAGATTTCTGATTATATTGAGTGTCAAACTGCACATCACAGGGGTTTCACATCTAATTGACAAGGACATGAGACAATAAGGAAGGAGCCCAAGGTCAGAGAATGCAAAGCAGGTCATGAACATGCTCCTTTCTCTCCTGCCTCTCTTTTCTCTCCCCCAACACCTGCCAGAGAACTGACCTCTCTCTCTCTTCTTGGCTGTCTGCCTTTGGGTCTGCAATCTCCATAGACACCCTACTATGCCAATTCTAAGCAGCCTCTGCCAGGTTATAGGACTGTAATAATATTTTCTTTCAAACAACTGCCAAAAAAGCTGAGGATGTTAGTCTGTATCCAAGGGGGTGGGTCTTTTTTTTTCTGATTTTTTTTCCAGACTGCTTCTAAGCTTATTTTGTTTGCCTTCTAGACTTTGGAAACAATCCTTGAGAAATAAATAAACAAACAATGGAACACACTGAGATGTAATGAGGAAAATATGTGAACCAAAAATGCAAATGCTACTTAGAAGTTGGAGCTGTGTTTAAATATAGCCTGCTGGTGAAGGTTTGGGCTCTCTAAGCTGTTTGTTGAACACACAAATGCTCCTGTTTGAGGAACAAAAATGAGCCCCCAAGTCGTACAAGTCAACATTCACTCCAGTTGACAAAACCTGACATTCCCTCCAGCTTTTCTGATACTCATAGAGCCACTAACTTCATAGAATGTGCTTGAAGAAGGCTGAGAAAAGAAGCAAACAGATGGTGGCCAGTTTTGCTGGAAAACCAGGCACCAGTTCACAGAGGAGAGAATTTCCCCCAGACAACCTAGAAAAGACCAATTCCACAAGCTTGGCCAGTGCCCAGGAATCTGTCTATTTTGAAGTCCCCAGGTGACCCAGAAATATAAGGAGGTGAGGGAAATCCCAGCTCCATCTACTAAGCCCCCACCTAAGGGTTTGTTGGGGAGGCCAGGAGGAAAGTGGATTGAAGGACACATTAACCTTGAGTTCTACGGAGTCAGGAGAGTCCGTCAGGGCTGGGGTGCCAGTGCATAGCCCTGTGCGCGTTTCTTGCATACATAGCAGAATGTATTCTGCAGCCTGCCAATTTGGCCTCGATGAGAGCATTCGAATCACTGAGCGAGTCAGAAAGGGAGGCTGCAGCTCTGGCAGTGTCTGTGCAGATGGCCGGGACTGCTGCTATACCTTGTCTTTTCAACAGCCAAGGCTTGAACTTTTCCTTGAAAATCAATCTGCCATTGAGGTTCAAGAGAGAGCATGGGGACAGGATGCTTACATAGCACTCAGCTGACTGATCATCCCCAGTATCACAGTTGACCCCCAGAGCACTGCCAGGGATGGCCATGAGAATAGAGCCAGGAGTAAGCCCTATACAAAAAGGTGTGAGAACCCTCAACCAGCACAACCAAAATATAAAATTTGACGGATTCAGGAAATGCCAACTTTGTCCAGGATAATAGTAAAAGCCTCGGAGATGGTGAGACAACCAGTGTTGAGATTCCCTTTCCATCTTTTTCCATTCTTTTCTGTCTAACCTTTGACGATAGAACCTTTGTGCAGTCCTGCTTCTGCCATGCCTGGGTGTGTGATGGAAATGCAAGGAGCAAAATCTACCACCATCATCTGGCACATCCCACTGCTTTTTTGGCAGACGGGTAACTTCATGGAAGGCATGAATGAGGTTGCCTTTGGTCAAATCTATGAACAGGTCAGTTCTCTGTCAGACAGTTCTCTTACTCACTGTCCTAATCTCTTGGTCCCTTCTCAGTGGAAGAGACAAAGTAGCATGCTTTCCTTGGATTTCTGTGTCCTCCCCTGCCTTCCCCTTCCTCCCTGTCCAGCCGTGATTTAAAGATGGCATCTGAGTCATGAAGGGAGTTCCTTTTCTATGGATACAGTGTATACATGTTACTGCCAAGTGTCTTCTTGACATATCAATCTATCTGTTTAATTTTCTGTCCTGCCCTTGAAGAGCCCCCAAACAATATGCGATAGTTTCATATGATACTACTGCAGCAGGAATCATAATACTGACTACATTGGATTATCATGAAGTCACAGCATAAATGAGCAAATTGCCACTGTCCTGCACATCACAAGCTGTTGAAAACTATTGGAGGGTCCAGAAGATGGCTCAGAAGCTGACCTGTCGCAGTCATGAGCCATGTGCAATCTAGATACTTGCTCTCTCTCTCCTTGTAGCTCTGCCTTCTGAGATACCCACAGTTCTATGCAACTTGCTGCCAAGCTGTGACCGGGTGTGGGCAGCTGAAGGTCTCCATCTCTGGCAACCACTAAATATAGCACAGCAAAGAGCGCAGGCCTCAGTGAGCACACACACACACACACACACACACACACACACACACACACACACACACATATATATGTCAACAGTACAACTCAAGAAGGGTGAGCCCTGGTGTGATCGTTGAGGGCCGGTCTGTGTGCCATCTCTTGTGACAGTAACAATGTCAATGGGACACAGGGAAAGGGGGGAAAGCAATTCAAGTTCTTCTAATAATTCCACCAGACACAATGCAAACATACAGTCCTTGATGTTGAGACTGATGGTTTGACTGAGGCCAAGTGAGGTAGTTCTTCCTTCCTACCATTGCCACCACCTCTGACTTGCAAGATTTCCATATGCTCCATGTGAGGTTCAAGTTGGCAGCAGAGCAGAGAGGGAGTTGCTGATTGTCTCATTGCATGCTAAAGACAATGAGAGTATTTCACAAAGAGAGAGAAAATATTATTATACAATGAGGATAAATAAATCATTTCTCCACAGACACAAAGGAGAAAATTTTTGCCTTCCAGACAGTGGGCTGCCACATAAAGAAGCTTCCAAGGTATCTCCATAGACATCTATGACTGTCCCCAGCCCTCCCCTATGCCATGCAAGTGGCTAAGGCAATGAAATCCAAAGGAAAGAGGGAGCCTGGAACTTAATGATTTCCACAGTCACCGTGGGGAGGGCAGATAAGGGCACTTATGGGAGATAGAAAAAGCGAGGATTCTTAGAGGAGTGAAGTGAATCGAGATTAGGTGCAAGAGCAATCTGTAGATGTGGGGTGTACCTACATGACCTTTGAAGTAACCCAGTGAGCATGTTCTGCACCCTGACATAACCCGAGCACCCTGGAAAATGCCAATTGCCTTGCTCTGTGCTCTTGTGAACACTAATCTCAAGCTCTTCACTAATCATGGCTCAGTGGAGGACCTGGCTCATAATTAGAGCACATGCCCTGCATGAACAAGACCTTAAATTTGATCCCCAGTGCAACACTGAGCCATAAGAATCACTGAGTGTGACTCCATTGGTCCTCAATCATAGCTGAGGTGTTGGAATTTCTGGGTCTGAACACTGAATCACCAAAAATCTCCCATTTGCTCTGCCACACACAGCTATGAAGGTTATGCAATGCATTGATTTGTGCGATTGGGCTCAGGCAGAGGACTCTGATGCTAAAGTGCCAGCCTGGCATGTGTGAGGCTGAATTTAATGATGGGCACTGCCCTATCACTGAACATGACCCCATCTCTGCCACTGCCATTCCTGACAAGTGGGCAGACCCAGGGTCTGGTCACATCTGCAAAAGGACAGGAAGGAGAAGAAGTGGACAAGAAGAATTTCCCTAGCTCTGAAAACCTTCAGGGTTACCTTGACAGTCTGGCACCGTGGACCAGCTCAGCTTCGATCCTTACCCTCTAGTTCAGAACCACTGACCTGGTTGGTTGAGAACCACTTTGTGGCCTTGAGGTCTCCTGAGCACCATTTGTGGTTGGAACAAAACAATAATGAGAAAGACACTGGAATATACAAGGTTTGGAACCCAGAGCACAGACCTCCCAGGGATGGTCTGAGAAATGTTCTCCTTCTAGAAATGCACTATGGAAACTATCTTAATGCTGAATCTTCCGAGCCAAAGATATATGTAGCCAATGAGTCCTCAGCCAAAGATTCTTATGGCATTTAAATGTGGTCTTTGTGCTTCTGCCCCATGTCTGCAAGGAAGCATTTCCTAGTGGCTGGGTTTAAGCCACATGCTACAGATCAAATATTTTCTTTTTATTTTTTTATTATTTTTATTTTTATTTATTTATTTATTTATTTATTTATTGGTTTTTGGGTCACACCCGGCAGTGCTCAGGGGTTACTCCTGGCCCCATGCTCAGAAATTGCTACTGGCAGGCACGGAGGACCATATGGGGCACTGGGATTCGAACCGATGACCTTTTGCATGAAAGGCAAACGCCTTACCTCCATGCTATCTCCGGGGCCCCAGATCAAATATTTTCAATGCACTTGGGAACTTTGCTATTTAAAGAGCCCTTTATAAGCATTTATCTTCTGAATACACTCATGTGTGTGTGAGTTTGAGTGAGAGATAGACAGACTGAGAAAGAGAGATTTGAGCATATAATCAAATAAAACTGCAATTTACTCACCCACTAAATTATTTGGGGCAGCTGGTGACATACCTATCAGCGCTCAAGAGAATAGTCCTGGATCAGTGCTCAGAAGTGTCCCCTGCTGGTTCTAAGGGACCATATATGATTCTGGAGAGTGAACCAGGATCAGTTGCAAGCATGCAAATACCTTTACCCCCTGTACTGTCTCCTTGGCCCCATAAACTCTCCCTTGTTGTCCTTTCCCAGGATGGGATCACCTGTAAGAGTAAAATCAGAGACTTTTGACCCTAAGTAACTTATTGTTTTTAGACTGGAAGATGTGAGTTAACTATCAGAAAGATCTATCAGGGATGGAAAAAATCATGAAAGTATGTCTTGTTCTGAAGGTGTTGAGGGAGGAGGGAAAGAAAACTTGGCTGGGATCTCTCCAGATGTCTCTGTGGGGAGCTGATTGTCTGGAAGGTCTCTGGAAGCTGATGGAACAGGGAGCAGTCATCGGCTTTAGGCTCTGACAGGCTGGGGCAGGAAAAAATGGTTAAATCCAGCTCAGAACAATTCCACAAATCAAAGAACTGTTTGGCTGCAGCTCAATGTGCACACAGATCCCTCTGGATTCCTCTGCCCTGGCGACAGTAAGGAGCCTAACACATGAAGGCTCCTACCCAGGGCTCCACTGTCTCATTTTGCTCTGTCAGCAGGATCCTTCCTCCCCCACAAGCTGGAACCATCTGTTTGCTTTGCAGCTGGCAGAGACTGACAGGGACCAGCTCTGAATCTGTGTTTGGTCATCTTAAACTTGAACAAGCTCCCACCTCAAGATTCTCACAAGTCTCTCTGTTCCTGGATACCTGAGATGAGCACTGGGCCAGGGAGATAAAAAGGGGACCCAAGACACATCCCACCTGTCCCAGAGCTGAATCCACAAGCTCCTGGTGGGCTGATCCACCTGCCTCTGCACACACATTTATCAATTCAAAAGCATGAGTGTGACGATGGTCATTTGGATGATGACAATAATACAGCTGTCGATGATCCCTTGAACAGTGCAGTGCCAGGCCTAAGCTCTGATCGATGTGACCCGGCCTCAAGACTGAAATACTTCCATGATTGAACTAAAATCCTATTGTTGGGATTGACTGTTTGGTTTTGTGTGTGTGTGTGTGTGTTTTTAACTCCACAAATGGGCTCTTTGAACTATCTGTGATAAGCCTTTCCTTAAAGGTAGGTTGGGGGGCTGGAGCAATAGTACAGTAGGTAGGTTATTTGCCTCATTTGTCTTACAGGCAGCCCACCTGCCAATCCTGGTTCTATTCCCAGCATCCCAGAGGGTCCTCTAAATCTCCTAGGAGTAATCTTGAGCACAGAGCCAGCACTTCTGAATGTGGCTCCCAAACAAAAACAAAAAAGTAAATTGGTTCTTTCCTTCCTGAAGTACCAGAAACTTGGACTTTTTAGGGAAAAGTTGAGAAAATCAAGAAAGACTCTCAGGCATTATGCTAGGCTATTGGGGGTGTGTGTGCTCATTAGAAGGGTATTCATGGGGCCCGGGAGATAGCATGGGGGTAAGGCGTTTGCCTTTCATGCAAAAGGTCATCAGTTCGAATCCCGGTGCCCCATATGGTCCCCCATGCCAGCCAGGAGCAATTTCTGAGCATGAAGCCAGGAGTAACCCCTGAGCACTGCCGGGTGTGACCCAAAAACCAAAAAAAAAGAAGGGTATTCATGCTGCTTTTGCACAGTGACACTTGGTCATATAAAATGTGGGGCCAGAGAGGAAGTGAGGCATTTGACTTCATACTGCCAGTCCTACTTCAACTCTGGTACTAAATGCAGATCCCAGGCAACACCAAGCTCACTCCTGAGTATAGTAGGTCCAACCTCCTTCCCCCAACCCCCAAGTAAATCCTGAAAGGTGAAGAGGAGGGAACTGCAGGCACGAAACAGGAAGAAAAGTCCCCAGAGTTTCTCTAAAGTACTGGTACTGATCATATTCTGTCCCAAATAACTATCCCATCCCTGGTGTCTCAGACCTATTTTATGAGGACCTACACTTAAAGCCAGTGCAGAACAGGAGCCTGCCCTCTCACGTGATTCTCATGTGAGCTCAAAGAATCCACAATTACAGTGGCTACCCTTGCTGAACACTCGCTTTGGGCCTGCTCTTGTGTAAGCATTTTGCAAGCATTCCCTGTTCTCTTAATCTTCAAATATAAAATAAAATAAAAATAAACAACCTCAGGGGCCAGAGCAATGAACCTCTCTTTAATTAATTTAATTAATTAAATTAAATAACCAGCCTTGACCTGCGTTGGATCCATAGTATAGTAGGGAGTGTGCTTGCCTTGCACATGGTCCAGTCACTTTCAATCCTCAGAATCCCATATGGTCCCCCAAGGGTTGCAAGAAATTACTTCTAAGTGTAGAGCAAGCAGTAAACCCTAACATCATTGAGTGTGACCCTAAAACAGAAATAAACAAACCAATAAACCCCTTGGCCTGTCTTTCAGTCCCATCTTCCCACCAAGATACCTGAGCATGATGTGGTAGATAAGCTGTGGGCCTTTTCACTGAGAATCAGCCTGCTTACCATCCCATAAGCTACTTGGGTTTGAATCCTAGCTCTGCTCAACCCAAGAGCCTAGGTCACCCATTAGAATCTCTGTCTGGAGCATCTGAAGTCTGGGTAGAGATAAACTCTAGGACTCAAAGGAAAGCAGGGGTGTTAGTGTCAAGTACCCCAAAGAAGCATGGTCTCAGCCGTTCCTGAAATCCAGGAGAGGATCCATTTCCTTCCACTCATCCCTTTGGCGAGCATCTGTTGTCAGCCAGAACTAGCTTCCAAGTCTTTGCAAATAGCAAGTGCTGGGCTTGGTAATTGCTTTGCTCTCACAGGTGCAAAGTGGCAAAGTTGGCATTTTCCCTTTGGCCCTGATGACTGCAAATTCCACCCATAGTGCTAGTTGAGCTGATTCATTATTCAGGGCTTTCCTAGTGCTTGTAGCAACAGGTTTTGTGATTATTACTTTTCTGCTTAAGGCTTTGGCCAGTTTCTTCCTCTTACAACTCATCTGTCACTATCCAGGTGGTTTTCTTTGTTTTCATCTGGGGGAAAGCACAGTAGTAATACTATGGCACAATGCAGACATCTTTGTCCTTATTCATCCGTGCATAACAAGGTGGAGTGGGGGTCATTCATTCACAGGCAGTCTTCAAAAGATGGGTGTTGGTTCTCTGGCCTCTTGGCCAACAGTGCTTAGGGCTTACTCCTGGCTCTGTGCCTGTTGGGAATTTTCTTGGCAATGCTCAGAGGATCACAGGTGGTGCAGGAGATCAAATTCAGGTCAGCCACAGCAAAGCAAGTGCCTATACCCATGTACTGTATCTCTGGTTCTGCAGGATTATTTTCTGCCCCACCAGCTGGATTTAGAATAGAGAGAAGATGAGTCCTCCATCAAAACTAGATTAATTCTTTGTGAGCATGATGAGGAGGGATAGGATTTTTCAGGTCCTCTTCCTGTTCCAGAGGCTTGCCTATACCAAAGTGTTCATCTGACTACTTTAGCACTGCTGATTTGGATTTTGCGGGCTATATCTACTTCGTGCTCCCTAAATTCCCAGGGAGACCTGAACACAGTATGTGGTACAAGAATGTGCCTGGAAACAGGAGTTCCTTCCTAATCTCTTCCTGAACTTTCCCTCAGAGTAGGCAGCCCAGTCATTCATTGTCCTGCCTGCTGAATTCTCAAAAGCACCAGTCCTAAAATGCAATTCTCTTAATCCTTCCTTGCTGATCAAGAGCAAAGAACCATGTGAGTCTGACACAAAGATAAGCAATAGATTGAATAAGAAGACATTAAGCTTCTGAGAAGAACCTCTAGTCAGTCACTAAATAGCCTATGCTCTCTTTGCTCTTAGGAACATTTCCTAAGAAGCAAGGGTCAGATGGCCCAGTGTTATGGGTCACAGGAGTTTCTTCCATTGGTGCTTCTGACTAAACCACCATGGAGACCAGAGAGAACCACGGAGATAGTGCAAAGGCGGGACACAGATTCTAACCGTGGTGTTGCAGGACACCCCCAGGGACAGAAGAAGAGGGGGAAAGCTAAAAAAAGAGGGAGAGGGAAAAAGGAGGAACCCAGCTCAGTCTCTGCCTCTGTTTTGGAGACAAGTTGGTCTTTGCATCCATCCAGGTGCTTAACTGAGCTGAGGTCGGGAGAAGCCTTTGGATGTTTCTACCTTGGGTTCTGCCTCCGTATTATTGATGGAGACAGGGGGCTCTTTCGGTCCCTTCTGTGCACATTCACAATGCGCTCTCCTAGGAAAACACAAATGTCCTCCACGGCCTTTTTCCCGCAGGAAAAAAAAAAAAAAAAGAATCTGGATCCTTTGTTCCTACTCGGGTGGGTGCGCCTGCGACTACAGAGACCTCATCTCCTTCGAGAGGGAGAAAGAAAAGGATTCGCTGGCCGGGGGTTCAGGCGGTTTCCCTAGTGTACTTCCAAGGACTTAGCCTTCCACGTTCAAAGATGGAACAAAGCCCGGAGAGCCCGCGTCCCCTGTGCGGTGAAAGAGCCGCGTCCTGGGCCAGGAGCTGAGCAGGGAATCCCGCGGCGCGGCGATGAACAGCTGGCTCCACCTGGCAAAGGCCTGGTTCTTTTGGAGATGCGTTCCAGGACGCTGGATCCTGGAAGCTTTCCAGAAGTCCAGAGTTGCCAGGGGAGCCCACCTGAGTGCCCAGAACCCCCACTTCCCGCAAGGAGACAGTGGACAGGCGCGAAGGGAGTAATTCAAGCCACCTTCGCCTTCTTGGGGCTGCACCCGCTAGCACTTTCAGATGCAAATGCGTCGGGTGCAAAAAGCCAAAAAGCAAGGTCGCTCGGTCTGCGCTCATTTATCTTATAGGGGCTCCTGGTTCCAGGAGAGAGTCGGCGACTGTGCCTGGCGCCTCTAGCACTTGAAAACCCCGAGAGAGACAAAGGGGAGCCGTCTTGCTAAGCATTTGGCCTCCGACAGAGCTGATTCGTTCTGGGCTTCCTTTGCCTGTCTTCAGTGCAAACTGGCAAGAGGTGACCTGGCGTCCACTCCTGCTGGTGTTTGTCTCTCGGGATCTCTGCACTGCCACAGGAGGTGGCATTTGGACCCCTTGGTTCTTCTTTCTCCACCCCCATTCCCAACCCACCCCCGGGCACGGAAGACTCTGCATTCGCAGCTCTGAGCACGCCAAGGGGAGCCAATGGCATCCCGGGTTGGCTCCGCAGGGCTGCGCTGCGGTTTTTTTCCCATTGAGGGCGGGTTTGCAACATGAGCTGGGTCTTCGGGGCTGTCAGCCAAATAATATCACCCCTTTGTGCGGGGTGACGGCCCCACAAAGCGCGGTCCGTCTTATCTGCTACTGCGGGCT
>PVKC010039461.1:0-12565 GCA_004027635.1 Crocidura indochinensis | reverse complement strand
GGGGATAATTAGGCAATATTAGAGTTAGAACTAAGTAAATAATTGGTTAAGCAATCAAGTTGTTTGGTTTGTAAGTGAATTGTATCTAGAGTACACTAGCAAATATATTAATTTTCTTGATTGTTAATATGAAATAACAAAAATAAACTCTTTATATTTGAAATTAAAGAATTGAAAATTTAGAAAATTAGAAATATATAAATTTAAATTAGATGCCAAAGAAACTAATACCACGGTACATCAAAACATGCATGCAGAGAGGAAACACAAGGGAAGAATCTATTCATGATTCTTTCCTGATTAGTTTGGTTTATTAATTCTTTACAGCTACCATGCATCATACCCATTTACCTGTATTTGGAAATACAGCTCGTGGGCTGATTCACAGGAAAAGGGATATTTTACAGATAAAAAAAGAAAAGAACTCATCTATAAGAGGTTAATTTAATTAAAATGCCCTAATCTTCACTATTCTCTGCAGTGGTCAGCAAGCCGCGGCATGCGGCTCTTTACACTTTTTTTTTTTTTTTGGTTTTTGGTTTTTGGCCCACACCCGGTGACGCCCAGAGGTTACTCCTGGCTATTCGCTCAGAAGTCGCTCCTGGCAGGCACGGCGGACCATTTGGGGAACCGGGAAATCGAACCGCGGTCCGTCCTATGTTAGCGCAGGCACCTTATCTCCTGCGCCACCGCCCGGGCCTTTACACTTTTAAATGTGGCACTGACAGAGGCTAGGAGCAGAGTCCTGACTCTGGAGTGGCCGACCAGCACAGAGAAGAGGGCATTAAAAAGTATAAAGAGCCGCATGAGGCTCGCGGCTTGCCAAACACTGCTCTATAGCAAGAATATATGTGGACGAAGTTTGATCTTTTTATATATTTTTAGCAGCTCATAAATTTACAAACTGGGTAAAGAGTCAGAGATATCACAAAGTACCGAGTGCATGCTTCGCATGTAGGGAGCTTGGGTTAAATTTTCAGCACTGCTGCCCAAAAGACCATGCGTGATTCAAGAGTATTTCCTGAGCACATGCAGGTGTGGTCCCAAAGTCATAACAATTATATTCATCTTGGTATGTGAATTTCTTTAGTCAAGATGATATATGTACATGTCAATCAGAGAGCTTCCTACATTTCAGCTGAGGAATTACAAAATACCCATGTTTCCTGTGTCTTCTTACTCTGTTCTTGATATATTATTATGCTTATTTCCATTCCCCATGTCTCCTTCCCTCCCTGAAAGCACATCACTTGCTCTTCTATCACTCTGGCCTTCTGATGAACTTTATGCAGGTCATAAGAAATATCATGTCTCAGCCACTGCTTGACTCAGAATAAAACATATGAGAGTATAGAAACATCTCAGCAGTCAGGAACCCAACTGGTATAATTCTGCTAAGATCGGTCAAATATCCAGAATGCAAAGAGTGATGAACTGTAAAAAAAATACAAAACAAAACAAAACAAAACCTGTTATTATTGGACAGACTTGTTATTATTGTAAGGCTGTTTTCTATATAGCAAAATATGACAACTATAGTAAATTCTATAGCTGGAAATTGAATTTAGTCTTGTGACATATAACTTCATTCTCTATCCACTATTGAGTAAGAACAAATTTTAGTGCAAATAGTAATATAATAAGCAATTCATAGTAATTTTTTATTTGGAGTAAATCTCTGTCTTCAATATATTTTTTTTTCAGTTTATATGTTTTTCTGTATACATTTTTGTCTTTTGTGCTACACTCTTGGGGTTTATGACTTACTCCTGACTCTGTGCTATGAAATAACTACTGGTTGGGGTTTGTGGCTGATTGTCTGTAGGGCTGGGAATATGTGCAAGCTTCCAAAACCACATTGCACCAGTTCTTTGTATTGTAATTTTTTGTTTTGGGGGATTTATTTTGGCCACACCAGGTGACACTCAGGGGTTACTCCTCGCTCTGCCTCAGAAATCACTCCTGGTTTGGGGGACCATATGGGAAACTGGGGGATCAAACTGCGGTCAGTCCTTGGTCAGCAGAATTCAAGGTAAGCTCCCTACCACTGCACCATGGCTATGGCCCCTTTGAATTATAGTTTTTAAAAGAGAAATATTTAAGCATATTTTTCTTCATGCATGGCAAATTGGCTTTATTGTTATTATAAAATTTTCAAAAAATAACAACCAAACAAATAAAACTACCAAAGGGGGTGCAGGTGCTATAACACAGAGTGTATGGTGTTTGCCCTGTAAGTAGCTTAACAGGGTTCAGTCCCCAGCATCCTTCATTGTTCCCAAGCACAGAGCCAAGAGTAACACCTGAGTACCACTGTATGGATGCAGCTCAAAAACCTAAAACAAACATATTAAAACAAAAACAAACAAAAAACCTTCCTAGTGGTCAATTTTAAGAAATGTTATATTTTGGGGGCCTAAGCAATATTCAGAGGTAGGGTGTTTGCCTTGCACGTGGCTGACCCAGGATGGACCTGGGATTGATTCCTCCTGTCCGTTATGGTCCCCTGAGTCAGGAGCTATTCCTGAGCGCATAGCCAAGAGTAACCACTGAGCATAACCAGGTGTGGCCCAACAACATAAAACAAGCAAAAAAAATTTAAAAAATGTTATTTTTTGTTTATTAAAATATGCAACTCTAGTCAGTTTTGTTAATGGTCCTCGGTTCAGATCTTCTACTATATTTAATCACTGAATTTATGCATTATAAACATTCAATCTTAATTTTCACCTACAATATTTTCAAAAAGAAATAATTTTTTCTCTTCAAACCTTTTTATTTTCTTCATATAATTATTAGTAATTATTTTTAACAGGTCTATTATTATTGCAATTTCCTCATTATATTTGGCACTAGAATAAAAGTTATGAGTCCTTGAGAGTACAGGAATTAGGATTTACTTTTTATTAACCCACATGACAATTTATTAGAAGCATATAGAACTAGGAATAATCTCTGAGCATCATCAGGTGTGGCCAATAGTTAAAAAAAAAGGAAAGAAAATATGGAAGAAAATAGGGAAAAATTAAAAAAAATAAATTTAAAGAGAGACTTTTCTTATTTTGTACCTTCAAAAATCAGTAATTGTATGTACATTTTTAATTTTACTGTTAATATATTAAATAAATATTTAAGTTTTACATTTACTGTGAATGAGATTAAAAACATTTTCCTAGATGTCATAATTATCTTTTGAAACTCAGTCAGAAAATATTAAAGTGACTTGGCGGGAGGAACTAATTTGGTACTCAGTAAAGTTACTAGGAAATTAAAAAAAATAGCTACACTGACTTTTAAAATAGCCATTGTACTATGATTTTGTATTAGTTTTAGCGTTATGGCTAAGACTAGAAATGTTAAATAATCTAATTACATGTGCAATACTTTACCCTACAGATAATGCATTTGTGTTGAACACTATATTATTACTAGAGGTATCAGATGTATTACAAATATCTAAAAATCACCAATACATTTCATTAGATAACTTACCCTTATTGAGGTTCTCAATAATAATGAAGAAATTAGAAAAATTTATCAAATCTAATAGTAGTATCGACTAGTAGAGTTCTATACCTGTAAAGATTCTTTTGTTTCTCTGTTTTCACATTTAAGTCCTATTCTTAGGAAATACAGGTGTAAAATGGAACTGACAACACATATAACATTTTTAAGAGAACATATTTCTTAGGATAAGAAAAGTCTTTAATCTTTTTATCCTTCTCTTCATATGCCTATATTTAACTTTCCTTAAAAGTCACATGAGAAATTTATTGCTTGGATTTGTGAAAATGATTGTCAGATAATGGTTTCTAAGTTTATTCAGGAAAAAACTCTCAAAGTTTTACAAGTTTCCATTTAAAAAAAATCTCATTCTTTTTCTTTTGAACTTGCAATGATGAGTTAGCATGACAGAGTTCATTCTAAAATGATACAGGAAATTCTGATCTTATCTATTGAAAAAGTAGAGAATATGCTCATATTACTGTATTTTTTACAGTTCAAATTAAAATGATTTCAAACCATTTCAACCAAAAAAGAATGAATAGAAAAAAATGTGATATCCTGATTCTAAACTTTTACTTTGCTCTATTTTACCAAAACAAAATTCTAGAAGGCAGGTACTTTACATTACCTTTTTAGAACTATTGACATTTGGGAAGGAAAAATCTTTTATTGACAGACTGTCTTGCACCTTATAGGATGTTTAAAGTATAAATATGCAATACCCTTAACAATGTCTTGGATATACTGATTTTATTTTTTTTTTGCCTGTGGTTATTTTTTGTTGTTTTATTTTACAATGTTATTTAAACATTGTAGTTGACAGGCTGTTCATGATACAGTTGTTGCCTTTTTCCACAGCAAGCTACAAAATTGTTCATGTTTGAGTTCTAGTCATTTTGTGTAAAATGACCTTCAGCAGTGCACATTTCCTGCCACTGAAGTCCCGAGTTGACCTCAGGCCCCTCACCTGGCTTCCCTCCTGCATGATTCTGTGGTAGAAATTTTATTTTTTCTGTATCTCTCTTGCTTTTTTTTCTTTTCAAACACTGCTTTTTTCAATATTGTAACAGAAAAGGTGTCATGCATGTTATTTATCTCCTTTCAGCATCTAATTCTTGTTCTGAACTATTATTGTCATAGTGGTTACATATCTTCCCTAACTGAACCACCCCAATATTTGTAGCAAGCTTCCTAGCCTGAACTTGTTTTCCTGGACCTCATCTTTATGTCTCTGGATACTATTGCCATATTATTTTTAATTATTTTTTAAATTTTATATTTTTTATTCCACAATAAGTGGAATCATTCTATATCTATCCCTCTTTCTATTTTGCTAACAAAATACTCTTTATTATCCATCCACAAATAAGAACATTTTAAGACTTTTTTTTTTTTTTGTATTTTGGGCCATACTCTGCTGTGCTCAGGGGTTATTCCTGGCTATCTATTCAGAAATTGCTCCTGGCAGGCGGGGACCATATGGGATGACAGGATTCAAACCACCTTTGGTCCTGGGTTGGCTATTTGCAAGGCAAATACCCTACCACTGTGCTTTTCTCCGGACCCAAGACTTCATTTTTTTATCAACAGTATACTATTCTATTTTGTTGATGTACCATTATTTCTTTTTTTTTTGACTCACCTGTTTTCAGATACTTGAATTGTTTCCAGATTCTGGTATTGTGAACAATGCTATGATGAACATAGGAATAAAGAGGTATTATTTGATTCTTAGAGTATATTTCTTAGCGTATATTTCTAATGGGCATCTCTGGATTATATGGAAGTTCAATTTAAAATTTTTTGAGGAATATTGATATTGTTTTCAAAAAAGGCTAGACCAGTAGGCATTTCCACTAGCAGTTAATGAGAGTCTCTTTCTCATTGCATCTACAACAGCACTGATTGTACTTGAGCTTTGTGTTGTCTGCCAGTCTCTGTGATGTGAGGTGACATATCACTGTTGTTTTTATTTGCATCTACCTGATGATCATTGTTGAGCAAAATTACTTGTGCCTTTTGGCCATCTGTAGTTCTTCAGGGGAACATTTGTTGATTTAGTCTCCCATTTCTAGATAGGGTTAAAAACTTTTTCTTTCTTTCTTTTCTTTTCTTTCTGAAGGGTCCACATTCACAGTGCTCAGGGTTACTCCTCGCTCAATGCTCTGGAGGCACTTCTGGTAAACTATGGGGATCATATGGGATGCAGGTGTTCTAATCTGATTTTTAAGCATGCAAGGCAAATGATCTACCCATTCGGCAAGAGCGTTAGCCCATAGACTATTTTTCTTGCTATATTCTACAAGTGCCTGATTGGGTAAACAGTTCCTACTGCATTGTGGGTCATCTTTATGTTCTAATAACCATTTCATTTGAGATGTAGAACTGTTTATTATAACGTAGACTCATTTGCTTATATTTCCTTCCAATTTAGCTAACACATGGTGTTTAATTCTTGAAGATGCCTGTAACTTCAATGTCACGGAGTGTTCTGCCTACATTTTACCCTAAGCGCCAAGGTTTCGTGTCTGATATCAAGGTTTTTAATCCATTTGTTTGACTTCAGTGCTTGACATTAAAGAAAGAACTGAGTTCACTTTTTTGAATGTAGCTGTCCAGTTTCTCAACAGACCTAAAGAGGCTTTCCTTGCTTCACTTTATATTTCTTGGTCCTATATCAAAGATTAATTGCTCATATATGTAAGGTTCATTCTCAGAATAATAAAGCCTCTTCCATTGACTAGGGTCTGTTTCTATTCCTGTATTATGTTAGTTTAATGACTACAGCTTTATATTACAGACTGATGGAGAACCTGATGCATTCCATCTTCTTCTTCACAAGGATTATTTTAGATATTCATGGAGATTTATTTTTCCGTATGAATTTCAGTAGTATTTAATCTATTTCTTTCAAAATTGTCATAGGTAATATTCTGAAAAGATAAATACAGATATCAACTATACGTAATATTTCAAACAATTTTATAAAGAAATGAAATGGCTTAAATGGTAATTTTCTCAAACGTCCTTGGCCCCAGAGTATAGTCAAGTTAAGGAAAGAAAGTAAATTGAGGATGAGAAACACAAATATGAAAGGGTTGGGTCTTAGGTGCATTCGTGGAAATTACAAATAAAGGATATATAGGGGGCCGGGCGATGGCGCTGGAGGTAAGGTGCCTGCGCTAACCTAGGACGGACCGCGGTTCGATCCCCCGGTTCCCCATATGGTCCCCTGTGCCTTCCAGGAGCGACTTCTGAGCGAATAGCCAGGAGTAACCCCTGAGCGTCACCGGGTGTGGCCCAAAAACCAAAAAAAAAAAAAAAACAAACAGAAAAAAACAACCAAATAAAGGATATAAATAATTATACAAGCTAAAGTCAATAACAATAAAATCAAAAGACCCAAATTCTAACAATATAATATTTAAATGGGCCTGTTATACAGGCAGCCTGGGGGGCACAGGGTGGTGGTTGGGATATACTCTAGGAACATGATGGAAAAATTTGACAGTAATGTTGATATTAGGCCTGATTCATTCAATGTCTGAAACCCAACTATGAAAGACTATCAATTACAATGACTTTAATAAAATAAAATGTCATGATTATCCTTATATAGATTGCATTAAATATATACATGTTTTGGTGCTATTTCCATTATAATGATATAAATCCTCCCAATTTATGAACAGTGCATATGTACATATTTACTCATGTCCTCTTTTTTTATATCTATCAGTGCTTTACTAAATTTAAAGCACATAGCTTTTTGGCAACACAATCATGCTTCAGGATAGTGACTTAAAACTTGAACATTTTATTTTTTCAACAGGCTGTTCCAATACTTTATCAATTATTAAATATTTTGGTAATAAAAGAAGTAGTACAAGTAGTAAATCCTGAAATCAGAAGTTGGAAATTATTCGCATGCTCATGGACCAAGTATTCTGTGCATACTTGACAGTAGTGTTAACTGAGGTGAGAGAGGCTAAAAGGTAAAACAAGTGTGTGGAGAAAATGAAGGAAGAGAAGAGGACTCATGTTTTTATACATTTTTTGAGTATTTTTTTTATTAATATCTTTATTTAAGAATCATGGTTACAAATATGTTTATAGTGGATTTCTGTCATGAAAAGTACATCCCCCTTCACCAGTGCAACCTCAAACTTGTACATGATAAAATAAATGTATTTTTATATAATCTACGTGTAATCAGGTGGTATTTGATTTGTTCAACAAAGAATAGCAATAGCATATTAAAGACAATATATTGGCTCTTTTTCTTATTTTTAAAGATTAATACTGTTATTACAAAGATGGGCATAATTGGGAGCTGGAGCAATAGCACGGTGGAAGGGTGTTTGCCTTGCAAGCAGCTGATTCAGGATGTACCTCAGTGCTATCCCCGGTGTCCCATGTGGTCCCCTAAGCTAGGAGCAATTTCTCAGTGCATAGCCAGAAGTAACCCCTGAGTTTCACCAGGTGTTTCCCAAAATCCAAAAAAAAAAGATGTTCATACGTGAGAATTTATTCTTACAAAGTAGCCCAACCTTCATTCATGAACATTTCTAATTCCAATTATCCTGATTTCTCTCGATCTCCCTCCCATACTGTCTTTGGGCATTAATTTTTGTCCTCTGTCTCCCTCAACATATGTTATTTCTTATTATAATAAATGTGTAATTAATATAATATTGATAATGCATCAATAATAATTATATAATAATTATTATATGTTATAAATGTTAAATATTAGTATTATTTAATATGATCTTACATATATAAATACATATTAATCATGTGTGTATAAAAAGTCATAGATGTGCATGTTAATTTTGTACACTGCCATTTTACTATATTGTAAATTGTATATTTGTACACTGCCACTTTAGCTATTGTTTAAAGAACTAATTAGCTAATTCATTAATTAATCACTCATGCTATTAACTATATAAGTACAAGCTAATGTTTCTCTAATATAAGTGTTCATGCATAATGCTTGTCTTTCAAGAATAATCCTAAGAAAAATTATATAAAACCATCATTTCCTTTGAGGTACTTTACACATAAATTAATTTATATGTAAAATAAGTTTGAGATACTTCCTATCTTTCCCTTTCCATTACTGAGTTTTTGTTTGAGTGACCAGGGTCAAACACTTGGCCACACTATCCTCACACTTGATTTTGGTGCTCACACACACTTTGATACTATGATCCCAAAATAACATATATGTTTTAGCATAGGAAATCACAATAACAATACAACCAGGATATCACTTGGTGTTGTGGATGGTTTCTGGGTATTAAACCTGACTGATCGTGCTTTCAGCACTGGTGTTCTATCTCTTATTCACATCTCTGTATACAAGCCTGAGCGTTTCACTTTTAGAGTTGTTTTTCCGCAACCACAAATAGATATATAATAAACTGGAGGGTTATTGACACAGCTGGATAAGGTGATTAAGAGTTAGATCTATAATGCACATTTCTTGTGCCCTCTAACTCTTGATTTCCAGTACATTCTCTAAAATGAGTTTTTAATGATTCCACTAGACTATTATTTGGTGCATATAAGTATGTCAACTCTTGATGGATAATCACAGAAGGCCACACATTCTCTCCACAGTACTCAATAATATTTCAGTAGCAAATTACTAAAATAAGTTTAATTGTAGATTTTATATCTCTGATCCAGTATCCCATGGTCCACTAGGTTTTCCTGAAAATTATACAGAATATATTTTCAGCATGCACAGTTTAACTTTGTAGTGTCTATTGAATTAACTAGATAACAATTTAGTTAGCACAGTTGTGAAATATTGCTTGACTCAAAGCTTGACGCCCTCATAGTTTGTATACATTAAACATAAATACATATATATGAAAATTATTAGGGAATAATGCTTTCCTTATGTTAGAAGAAAAATGGCAGATTGAATCTAATGGAGCAGACTTCTTTTTCTCTCAGTAAATGGCCAGAACAATATTCATATATTTGAAGTTGTTTTATTCACAATCTGAGGATAAAATAGGAGCTAAAATTTCTTTATTGGAAAGCATATAATCATCAGCTATTATCATATGCTTTGGAACTGCTATCCTGGGATATACTCAGTTATTGAGAATTTTTTAAACTTTATTATAATAACAGGCCCAAAAAAATTTGTAGAAGATTTTTTACTGGCATCTAGAATATATACATAAACTACCATTTCTACAAAACAGAAACTGTTTATTATTTAATTTTAATGATTACATAATACTTCCAATATAATTATCAGTCTGAAATTTATCCAATATATATTTGATTTATTTTTACTCATTGCTGAATATCATGATAATTACCATAGTTCTAAGGACATCTTTAAAGAAATACTCTCACTAGAACTGTAAAATAATTATCTATTTCCCAATATATTAGTAAGAAGGAATATTTCTAAGTCAGTAAATACATGCCATGTTCATTATATCTAGTCAGCATTTTACTAAAAATATTTTATCTTTCATAGAAACCGTTACTTGAAATACTCTTTGGTTATCTTTCTGGTCGGTGTTAACTTATAATATAGTGTCAGGTATCTACAGGAACTAGCAAAACTAGGAAATAAATGGAAGATATGTCAAATTTTTACTGTTCTGCAGTGTAGAGCTTTAAGTTCATTAATTATCTCTCTACTTCCCAGTTGTATGACATATACATATACATATATATAAATATATATATATATATATATATATACATATAGTGTTTTGCTCTCTTACTAAAAACAATGTTAATTTCAGAATTGCTTTCCTGGTCTGAGACACTATGATTATTCATCTCTAAATATTAAAAGATACAAATTCAAGTGATATTTTTCTGAATCAGTATATCAATACTAAATATATATTTAGATATAGGAAAAATTTCTACTCTACGAGCCTGAAGTTATAGTGAACTATTTTAAGTTTAGCTATATTTGGGAATTGATTGCCTGAACTCATTTGACTGCATTTTATCAGGGGAAAAATAAAGCCATTTAAACTCTTAAAGTACTTGTGCTGACTTTAACTGAGGTCAACTGTTTGCAAAATGTCGATGAAGCCCACATTCCCAATTATTGTAAATGGATGTTAAGTAACGGGTTAAAAAATTGCACATTGATAAAAGGGTAAGTAAGGCTTAGAGAAAATATTATAGTGATTTCTTTCATCTTGGGAATCCATTCCTTAGATAGCAATTTTTATATGAAACAGCTTCAAATAATACTTATTTTTTCACATCTTCAGTTATTCTATATGTTTTTATCAGAATGCCAGCAGTTCTCAGGAGTCTCAGAGCTGACCCAATAGTGTGGCAGTTCAGAGTTCTGGCCTAGCACACTGGGACCATTGAGAATACCCTGATAATGGTTAAGAGGAGGCATGTGGTTCAAGGCCTATAACCCTTTGAATGATGTTCCTGAAACTACTTAATATAAGATAATTTTATAAGGTAATCATAATTTAGAATAGTTTGTGATTCACATATGTTAATTTGTTAATAAATACCTAAATACAGTACTTTATTTCAAACAAAAAGTTCACTCTATACCCTATTATTCAATTGACTATTTCTCCCCCAATTTATATATTCTCCACTACCTTTCTGGAAATTACCAAATGGTCTTATAATCCTGAAGTTTAATATTTTTGTTCTATTTAGTTGAATCATTCATTTGTTTGTTTTCTCTATGTATTACTTATTAGTGGAATCATAGTGTTTCTCTATAAAGCCTATCTCTATATGAACACATTTAATGACCTCTTACTGTAAATGGTAGGATTTATTCTTTAATTTTCTCTACTAGAATCACACTGTGAATTTATTACATTGTTTTTATTTAAAAAATAAGATGTGCAATTTATAGGTTTATATTGTAAATAACACTGCAATAAACATAGGTATGCATAGATCCTTCAACTTAGTATTTTAACATTTAGTAATAATAAGTCGTAGAATAACTATCATTGGCATTTCTATTTTTTATTTTTTAAAACTTTTCATATTTCCACAAGCCTCGACTAATTTACTTTTTCAACTATATACTCTTGTCTACATATGCTCTGCAAAATTTATTTCTTATATTTTGAATTTAATACATTATTCTAGGTGTGAGGTGAAATCTCATTATTAATTTGATCTGCATTCCACTAATACAATTTTTCCTGTCTCTATTGATTATGTGAATGTCTTCTTACCAGATATCTATTCAGAGATACTTCCCATTAATAATGAGTTTCATTTATTGTGTCTGAGTTCTATATATTGAAATATATTTTCAGTATTAATCCATTGCATGTTATATGACAGAAAAAACCATTATCCATTTAGTAAGGTGACCTCATTTTTTTCTTTTTTTTGGAGAGGGGTCATACCGGCAGCACTCAGAAGTTAATAGTGGCTCTATGCTCAGAAATTCCCTCTGGCAGGCACAGGGGGCCATATGGGATGTCGGGATTCAAATACTGTCCTTCTACATGAAAGGCAAATGCCTTACCTCATGCTATGTCTCCGGACACATGACTTCTTTTTTTATGGTAGTTCATTTTGCTTTGCAGGTGTGATTTACTTTGATGCCATCTCATTTGCTAATGTCAGATAACACACTGCCTTTTTCCCCCTATTTCTTTGCTATGTAGCCAAGTATCCAAGCTATTTCATGCTATGTATCCAAGTCTTTAATACATTTTATTAACCTGTACTTTTAAATAGCACCCTCTACAATCTGTCAGGGTAATTCAGAGTTATCAAATATGGTTAGTTTATTATATTACTTAATTTTGATTATGGTTTTAGAGACTAGAAAAGAATTAGATTTTTGAATTCTAAGAACACAACTGCTGTCATTTGGGTAAATATCTTTGCGTAATTTCTAAGATTGTGAATGTTGTAGAATTTAATAAAATAAAGTTGCTTGCCCAGGGTGCCAGAGATGTGGGTGCCAAGGAGGAGTCTAAATGGGAACCGCAGGCCTTCCCCAATCCCCATCCAGCACAAGGGGGAGGGTAGTTGAGTGGAGGACGGCGAAATTCTG
>PVKC010039460.1:0-12432 GCA_004027635.1 Crocidura indochinensis | reverse complement strand
AACAACAACAACAAAAATAGCCAAGATGTTTTAAACGTTTATCACTGGCAGAAATATTAGATAACAAGGAAGGGAAAGTTGGATGCAGGATTTCGGCAGGTCTCCCTGGCTGCTTTTTGAAGATTTGACAAATGCGTGAGTCTGATGTGCCGAATCACAGCTAAGACTGACAACCACAGCAACTAATGGTTTGAGCTGACCCCAGATTCCCCTTAAACATTTATAATCCGAGGTCAGGAACCAGGCTTAATGGAAGGGAGGAGATTTGTGAGTCGTTATTGTTGGTTTTGTTTCATTTTTTTAAACATATTTTTTTAAATAAAGCGAGATTTTGTCGCCCAGTTCTGTGCTGCCTATGGAAGGACTTAGATTAAAATGGGGGAGGGATTGTTTTCCAGTCTCACATTTTAAATCCACCCACTGCCTTCTTTTTGAGACTAAACCCGTCCCAACCACCATGACAGGGTATTGCAGCTGTCTGAGGAATATTTTCCCCTGTTATCTTTCTTTTTTTTTTTTTTCCTGAAGAAAAGAGTCATTTCAGAGGCAGTGTGACAGCTCTGTCATTTCCCTCACACCTCTGAATTTCTCTCTCTCTTGTCAGTCAGAAGACAGCAGTCTGGGGATTCTGATGGGCCTGAGTGATGTCCAAATACAGGAGACTGGAGAGAGGCCTGGAGCAGTGCATCAGAAGCAGCCATTTCTCCCTTTATCCTAGGAGGATTGTCAGGAGTTTACAAAATTCTCTCCTGCCAGAATCCCCAGATCTCCAGTGATGCCATCTGCAGCCTGCCAAGAGCAGGGCTGGGTATTTTTAAACAAATTTCCCCACAGAAACTCCAGTTCTGATCATGGAGAGAATTCCACTGGTATCTGTGTTACCCTGAGGAAAAAATTTTTTTCACATTTTCTTTTTTTATTGTTTATGTGTGTGTGAGAGAGAGAGAGAGAAAGAGAGAGAGATTTTGTTGGCTCATAGCAAAATTGAAAGAAATCAAAATTGAGAGAAATATAGATAAAGATTTCCTATCTGCTCCCCACCCTCACATCAATAACAACCTCTCCAGAGTCACGCCTTGGTGACAATTGCTGAAATTTCACTGACATGTCAGAATCACTGAGGCCATAGTTTGTTCTCAGACTTGGCCTTTGATGTTAGACACCGCATAGATTTGGAAACATGTATTATGGCCTGTCTCTACCACTAGAGTAGCCTAGTCTTGAGTTCTGTCTATTTGTCTCTCCACACTGTGGAGCCTTTCCTATTCCATTGGGAGGAGCCCTTTTAAGATGAAACCATTGGAGCAATGGCTCCGGCATTTTTGCATCTTTG
This sequence comes from Crocidura indochinensis, assembly GCA_004027635.1. Taxonomy (NCBI): domain Eukaryota; kingdom Metazoa; phylum Chordata; class Mammalia; order Eulipotyphla; family Soricidae; genus Crocidura; species Crocidura indochinensis. The sequence goes on along the minus strand of PVKC010039460.1, from coordinate 11,099 downwards.
TGTGCCTGGCCCTTGCTTGTTCCTTGTTTTACAGATGAGAAAACTGAGTTGTAAAGGTCTTAGGTGATATATCACCAGTCAGACAAGTAGTGAACAATGAGGTAGAGATTTGAAACAAAGTGTTCTGTTGGGAATATAGAGAAAGTTCAGTGGCTAAGGTGCTTGTGCTATATACAGCTGATCTGAGTTTGATCCCTGACATCCCATAAGGTTTACAGAGCACTTCCAGGAATAATACTTGAGTACAGAGGCAGAAATAAACTCTGAGTCTAGCCAATGTGACCCAAAATCCAAAAGACAAAACAGCATCAATAATAACATCAAAACAAGATAAAAATGAAGTGTTCTATCCTTTTTCTACTATCTTATCCTTTTCCTAAGATTTCATAGCAGCAAAATGCTTAGTGTTATGTTGGCATATTGTGAGATATCAGTAAATATTGACTGTCATGAGAATAGTAATTACAGTTGTATTATTATTAAAATGAGGTACCATATGAACTTCTCATAGTCAAGAGGAACAATCCCAAAACAATTCATTTGGTTCTATTTTCACAAATAGGAAGACAGATACTAAATGGAAATAATTAAATATATATATATATATATATATATATAAACTATGATGGGAGATATATTGTCCTATGGATGTAGCAAGCATTTATTTCTCTAAAAAATACTTACATAAACTTTTATTTACATAAATTTTTATTTATGCTAAATCCTTTTAGAATGTGATTTTTCCTTAATTCAGCATGTTAGAGATTACTGTCTCCCATTATGTAAACACCTGGGACTGGAGAGGACAAGTGATGTATCCAATGTCAAGTAGCCATTAAAGGTTTGAGCAGAGGTGACAACCCAAGACTGGAGGCAGAAAGTCTTGGACACCTGCACACCTTCCTACTTGCTATGGTTTCTCCAAGTTGATAATGGCTTCCAAGGACTTCTAGTCCTTTGTGGGGAGGTGGAAACAAGAGGAATCCAATAGGAAGGAGGTTGTTACTTCCCTCTTCACTTTCCATTTTGACCTATTTTGTGTTGTTTAGAAAATTGGTAATGAATTGGCTGAAAACATCATCTGTGTTCCCACTCATTGATTTTCCTGTTTCTTTGGATCATGCTGACTTCCCTCCTCCACACATGTATTCAGGTAGTCCTATCATCTGTGGCTTCATTTATCTCCCATGAAACTCTTATGTTTATTTTCCTTGAATCTTGAACTCTCATGCATTTTTCTATGGTTCTGTTTCATCCATGTGCAACTATTCTGTGTTTACTCTTTAGATATAGAAATCATTTCAGTTTAAAATCCTGATCCTGCAATGTCTTATCCTGAGGAGCAAGCCAAGACTCTCCAAATGGAAGCTATTCATAGATTATTTTATCCTTTCTCCTTTATCACATCCTCAATACACAGCTCCATTCTACCACAATGTCTTGTCATTCCTACTCCTGAATAGTCCCTGAATCTCATCCCTTGTCCAACTCACTACACATCTCTCTAGGCCAATCAAAGCCTTCACTCTATCTCTTTTATCTTCTTATCTCCCTACAATTGATTTGCGCAGGAGCAGACAAGAGTAGACTTTATTTTAATTTATCCATCAGATCATACTACACTTTTGTTTTGAATCTGTCTAATGGTAGTCAATTGCATTTGGCATATGATCCAGATTTCTCCCATGTTCTTGATATTATCTGACTTTGCTGACCTTTCTGCAATCATCTTCTGTATCTTTTCTCATTCAGGGAACTCTAGCCCTACCAGCCTTATGTCATATTTCAAACGAGCATCCTGTTTGGTTTGGTTTTGTCTTAGAAATTTTAAGGGGCTGGAATGGTGGTGCAGCAGTAGGGCATTTGCCTTGCACGCTGCTGACCTAGGACGTACCACAGTTCGATCCCCCTGGTGTCCCATATGGTCCCCGAAGCCAGGATCAATTTCTGAGTGCATAGTCAGGAATAACCCCTGAGCGTCATTGGGTGTGGCCCAAAAACCAAAAAAAAATTAAGAAATAATTTATTCTGTCTGGAACATACTTAATTTACTTGGTTGATTCTTATCAGTCAAGTCTCAGCTGAAATGTTAACTTCTTTAAAGTTTCCTTTGATATTTTTGACTGAAGGAGCTTGACGCCTCCCTATCCTATTTCTCTGAAGCCTTTTCCTTAAAGCATCTATTACTATTTGAAAAAGTATCATCTTCGTTTGTTAACACGTGTATTGTCTTTCTTGCTCCAATGGAACATACGTTTCATGAAAGATATCCTTCTCAGCTGTTTTTACATCTGCATCAAAGCTCAGAATGACTAGCCTCAAGTGCTAACTAATAAGTAACAACCAGCGAATGTTTATTCAAAGATCACTGTCTTTCAGGCACTGTTGAATTTTCATAGTGACCCAAGGACATGGATTTTATAACAGTTTCCATAGGAGAGGTGAGGAAATTTAGACAGAAAGGATTGAGCAAGTAGCCCAAAGTCATAGAGCTAGTAAGTGGCAGAGCCTAGACAAACCCTGACAGTAGTACTCCGGAGCTTGTTTTCCACCATCAAAGTACAACTGATTGTACCAAAGTCCAGCATACACTTACTAAATGCTTGTTGAATGAATTCATGAATAGAAGATGCCCAGTAGAGTCTTGTTGGTGACTGCAAGCATGAAAAAGAAAATGTTGACATTGTCAAATCCATCCCAGAGTGTGGGTGTTTAATTGTGCCCCACAATTCAAAATTGGTTTTGCTTACCACACAGCTGCTATTTATACTTTAAACTTGATAGAGCCATCTGGGTCAATGATATTTTCTCTTTCTCTCTTTCTTTTTGTTTTTAAATTTAAGAAGAGGAGAATTGTGGGAAATATTTTGTTTTCCCTGGGAGCCAGGCTATGTATTTGCTTCAAGTTTTATTAAATGAGTTATAAATTTTCCCAGCAATTTCCTCATAGCTCAAGAGGTTTAATTTGCATGTGTTGCCTTTTACAATATGCTTTTCGTAATGTTGCAGATGCTTCTTCCCCAGCTTCAGTAAACAACAGGCACTCAGCCAGATTTTTGACTGAACATGAGCCAGGCCTTGGAAATACGAATTAACTCTGTGGTGGATGCATGTGTGTTATGGAGTCCACATGCCTGTTCTGTCCAGGGCACCTGGGTAGGGGGGTTGCATGGGATTCCTGAAAGGCAAAAAGCAAGGCAAAAAAAAAAAAAAAAGATTTTCTGCATATCTCTGTTGAATTTCTTTTAGGATACTTGTTCCAGATACAAAAAAAATCAATAGGGGCCCGGGAGATAGCATGGAGGTAAGGCATTTGCCTTTCATGCAAAAGGTTATCGGTTCGAATCCCGGTGCCCCATATGATCCCCCGTGCCTGCCAGGAGCAATTTCTGAGCATGGAGCCAGGAGTAACCCCTGAGCGCTGCTGGGTGTGACCCAGAAACAAAAAAAAAAGTCTCTGTGGCCCCATAACAAAAAAAGTCAATAAATAAAACTTTCAGCTTAGACACTGGTGCTATTTAAAATAGAGGGTAGAAAGGATCTGTTGGGGTACCAGGTTGAACTGTAAAGAAACTAAAATTATTTCAGTATCGGAGAAACTGATTAAAGAATTATGCTGTGGGTGAGTGTTCGAGCCCCCAAGTTAGCTCCTCTGAGAAGCCAATGCTTACTTGCCTACAATCCCTTTGATTCCAGGGGGAGGGCCTAGGAATTGAGAACTCACCCTTTGGGGTCCCCATATTGTGTTTATTCTGACTCTACATGACCTTGAGTATGGTTCTTAGGCCTCTGTAATGCAGTCACCTCATTTGTATACATGAACCTCTGGTGCTTCCTATTCTCTATGTTAGTTGGGAGGGTTATGTAGAATGTTGTCTACAAATCATTTGGAACAGAGTGACTCATAAATAAATACAACTGGCAATACTGTTGTCCCAGAATTTATTTAGTTCTTTGATTACTTAGTAGACAGATTTTCTGGCTAAACATTTGATGATTTTATTTCGATTTTGAAAGTGACATCAGTGAGTGAGAGAAGTAGAATGCCTGTCTGAATATAGGCAAGGGGGTGGTGGTGGAGAAGGGAGATTTGGGACATTGGTGATAGGAATGTTACACTGGTGAAGGGTGCATGCTCTTTTTATGACTGAACATTTATATTAATAAAAAGAAAGTGATGTTAGAATAAGAGACGATTGTGTGCATAGTTAAGAGAATAAACTTTAGTCATATGGATCAGAAAAGCTCATTTTCTTCTTATAAAGAAATATAGGGGTATGTAATATCGAGTTGTGAGAAGAAAACAGTTTGGCTTCTACATGTTATATAAAAATGTGGCTTCTCCTAAGAAGGAAGTGGTAGAAAATGAACATTGAAGTAAGAGCAAGCACATTATAGCATTGCCTATAATTTTTATGATTAGGTACAAAGAACTCGCAAAATTGCCTAGAGCAATATTTTCCTTACATTTGTTCCTAAAATTGATTATTTTAAATTTAAATATTATAATTTGTATTTGCATGCATATAATTCTAACTAGAGTATCAAATTCAAGATTTTTTGGAAGAACCTTCCTTTTTTAAAAAATATTTTAGCTAAATAAAAATTATCCTTCATAGTTGAATTTTAGACATGCAATAAATAAGGGCCAATTCCACCACCGGTGTTCACCTCCCTCCAACAATAATCCCCAAATGTGTTTCATAACACCTCACCTACTCCCCAGTCTGCCAGTATAGCAGGCTCATTTTAAGTTTAGATTGCTGAAGTTTGGGTCTTTTGATTCTATTGTTTTTGTCTTTGGCTTAGATATTTAGTTTTGTCCTTTTTAAACACAAGGCACCTGAGACTGCTTGACCCTGGTCCCCATCCCTTCATATTTGTGTTTCTTCTCTTCCACTCAGTTTCTTTCCTTTTCCTTGTTATACTCTTAGGACAAGGGTATTCAAGACAACTCCCATTTAGACCATTGCATTTTTTCATGTAGTCATCCTAAATACCATATTTACATGACATCATTCAGTATTTATCCTTTTTCTAGATTACATCATTTAATATATTATCTTCCAATTCCATCCATGTTGCTGCAAATTGCATGATTGCATCAATCCTTACAGTTATATAGTATTCCATTGTATATATGTACCGCAACTTAATGATCCACTCATCAGTTGTTGGACATATAGGTTGATTAAAAGTGTTAGCTATTGTACTCAGTGCTGCAATGAATACAATGTGCATACATTCTTTTGGATGACTGTTTTTCTGTCGTAGGGATAGATACCTAAAGGAAGGATTACTGGTTTGTGTGGTATATCAGTTTTGAATTTACAGAGAACCCTCCATACTGTTTTCCATAGAGGTTGGACCAGGCAGCATTCTCAGCAGCAGTAGATAAGTGTTCCTTTCTCACCAAATCCCCACCAATAGAGATTGTTCCTATTATTTTTGATATGTGCCATCTTCACTGGTATAAGATAATATCTCATTGCTATCTTGATTTGTATTTCCCTAATGATAAGTGATGATGAGCACTTTTTCATGTGTGTGTTGGCCATCATGTTGGTCTTCCTCAGAGAAGTGTCTGTTCATTTCCTCTCCCTATTTTGGATGGGGTTTTTAGGTTTTACAGTGTTAACCTTTGTGAGTACTTTTTATATCCTAGATATCAAACATTTGTATGATATGTTCAGTGAAAAATTCTTTTGCATTAAATTAGCTGTCTTCTCATTTTTGCCCATGTTTCTTTTGCTACACAGAAACTTTTTAGTTTGACGTATTCTCATTTATTCAGATTTATGCTATCGCCTTTGCCATTGGACTCTTATCATCAAAGACTTCTGTGAGTTCTAAATCTTGGAGCTTTCTGCCTACATTTTCATCAATGAACGTTATGGATTTGAGTCTAATCTCAAGGCCTTTAATCTACTTCTAATTGACTTTTGTGTAGGGTGTGAGATATGAATGGATCTTTAGTTTCTTTGTTTTTGTTTTTGTTTTTGGGTCACACCCGGCAGTGCTCAGGGTTTACTCCTGGCTCCATGCTCAGAAATTGCCCCTGGCAGGCACGGGGGACCATATGGAGCACCAGGATTTGAACCAATGACCTTTTGCATGAAAGGCAAACGCCTTACCTCCATGCTATCTCCCGATCTTTAGTTTCTTACACGTGGTTATCCAATTGTTTCAACACTATTTATTGAAGACACTATCTTTATTCCATTTCAAGTTCTTGGATCCTTTGTCAAAGATTAGTTGTCCATATACTTGGGAGTTTGTCACTGGATATTCTATTTTGACCAATGAATTGGTCTGGAAGTTTGGTTTTGTTCCAAGTACCATGCTGTTTTGATTACTATGACTTTGTAGTAGAGCTTCAAATTAGGTGATGAGATGCTTTCCATCAAATTAAAGATTTTGAAGATAATCATATATGAATGTAATGCTTAAAAAAATAAAGATGAGTTTAAGTAAAAGTTGGCATACAGAGATGAGAAGAGGATTTTTTGTGCAGAGGTCTGAATTTGGAACTTTTGTCCACCACTATATAAACCAAGTGATCTTGGCTTTTCAATGCCTGGTTTTCCTCTCTGTAAAATGACACTGATAATAGTGTCTGCCTCTTAATCTTATTGAAAGTTAGGCATGTAATTATTTAAAGTTAGGCATGTGATGAGTTCTCCATAAATGTTTCTTCTTATTATTTTTGTTGCAGTTACTATTGCTGCTGCTAATATTGCTATTATTATTTTGTTATCATTTTTTCTACAATTACTACTATTAATTATAATAAGTAACACTTGAATGGAGTAGACATTGAGGGATTACACACATGACTGATAGTAGAAACTAATTTAGGGGGATGATGTTGGCTGTTAAACATGATGAGTCTTAGATCTAACTATGATTAATAGATTTTATTTACTACTAGTTACAGTTTAAGTTACTTATAGTTGAAGTAGGTCCATATGTGATAATGACATTGATTAGGTTTTATTATGTATTTTCTGTACAAGTACATAATACTAGCTATCATCGGTTTACTTTGAAGATAGCACTTTAAATTTTTCCAACTCTATAACTTACCTGTTTTTCTTTTATTCTATAAATATTGAATGTAATCTGGAGAGTAAATAGCCTAATTTTGAGGATCATATAGACCAGCTTAAAAACCTGGGCTGCTTGTTCATTTTTTTTTATTTTTTGTTTTTTTTTTGGGGGGGGGCACACCTGGGGCTCAGGGGTTACTCCTGGCTATGCACTCAGAATCTCTCCTGGCTTGGGGGACCATTTGGGATGCTGGAAGATCTAAACCAAGTCCGTCCTAGGCTAGCTGATGCAAGGCAGACACCTTACGGCTTGCACCATCCACTAGTACCTAAATATTTTTTGTTTGTTTTTTGATTCAGATTCCATTCAATTCCTTTCTTACTCAGAAACTTAGGATTCTTATTCTACGTCTTTCTCCATACCTCAATAGTGAGCTGGTTTGTATATCAACCATTCTGTAAGCCCCCCTACTGTCAAATTGACCTGTCCAGCATATAGGATCCTGGAGGATATAGTAAATGACAGTATCTAGTTTAATAAGAAAAATATATGAAAATGGACACTAATGGAGTAATTAATATGCTAAAAATCTCTTTGGTACGTCATTTTTGAGCGAACCAAGAGAGTTCAGTCAGGAAACAGTTCATTAGCCTTGTAGGCCTGTCTTCCATTTAATGGGGGGTGAGTGGGAGGGAGGTTAATTCTATAATATCTCTTGAGTCATACTGTAAGTTTTCTAAGTTTCTCTAATCATAGAACCCCGATGAAGTTGAAATACTAAGATAGTGATAAAAGAGGACCAAATACACTGATGAGTGATAGTCAAGGACCTAGATCCATTGCTCCCATTTCAATTTCCAGCTCATTTCAGTTTCCAGTGTCAGTGCCTGGCACACGATGAGCAATCATCTAATTATGTGGTGTTTATCAATAGAATACCAAAGACATTTTGTATTTTGAGGCAACATGGACCCCTTAAATAATTGGACAATGAATTACAATGGCTAGGTATTGGTAGGACTTCTGAACTTCATAGATTTTTGTTTGGGCTATAAGGGTGTGCTAGATAGGTCAGTTTGCTGTCTTCCATGGACCTAGTGAATTTCTGAATAAGTGAGACCTGAACGTGAGAAACACAATGCAGTGATCAGGAGATATTCTTCTTCTCTCTTCTTTTTTTTGTTGTTGTTTTGTTCTGATTTTTTTGGGGGGTCGCACCCGACAGCACTCAGGGGGCCCTCCTGGCTCTACACTCAGAAATCGCTCCTGGCAGGTTAGGAGGATCATATGGGATGCCAGGATTTGAACCATCAATTTTCTGCATACAAGGCAAACTCCCTACCTCCATGCTATCTCTCTGGCCCCACTCTTCTCTCTTCTTTATGCTTAGAGCTGGGGGTTCAATGTTAAACTCTTGTTTGTTTGTTTGGTTTGTTTTTTGGACCACATCTGGTGAGACTTAGGGGTTATTACTGGCTATCTGCTCAGAAATCACTCCTGGCTTGGGGGACCATATGGGACGCTGGGGGATCGAACCATAGTCAGTCCTAGGTCAACTGCATGCAAGGCAAACACCTTACTGCTGTGCCACTGTTCCAGTCCCAGCGATGTTTTACTCTTGTGATGTTATAAGGCCATTGCTGTCTTAGTACACCCTGAAGAATTGTGCTGTCTCTTACTCTTCTTAGAAATTATATCATACTATCCATTGAATTTCACTTTCACATTCTTTCAACATTTCTCACTTTTTAATCTCCTTTTCCCAATTTGAAAATGTATATACTGATTACAAAGTTGTTCATAATACAGTCATCTTAGGTATTTAGTATTCCAACATCAATTCCATCACCAATGTAATCTTATCTTCACTAATGTCCCATGTTACCCACGCATTCATTCCTTCAGTATATCCCTTAGCAGGCACAGAATAATTTATTTTATATTTCTTATTACAACTTATATTTCATAATGTTGTTATTGAAGTTCTTGTTTTTTGTTTTTGGGTCACACCCGGCAGTGCTCAGGGCTTACTCCTGGCTCCACACTCAGAAATTGCTCCTGGCAGGCACGGGGGACCATATGGGGCACCGGGATTCGAACCGATGACCTTTTGCATGAAAGGCAAACGCCTTACCTCCATGCTATCTCCCGGGCCCCGTTATTGAAGTTCTTGTCCAAGGATTTGCTGAATTTTCAGATGATAGTTGAGCCTTCTGTGTTGTTGTTGTTTTGCTGTTTTGCTAAGTGGTTTTTACACAACTTTCCTATCTAATTTTCTATGTTCCTACTGGGTTATCAATTCTGTAAACTTTGGAGATATTGTGCAACTATATATGGCCATGTATTCCTATATTGTAATCATGAGAATGATTAGGCACTGTAGCATATTGACTCTATCAAATCAGCAATGACTTTTCTTGAGATCAGTTATGGGGTCAACAGAAATAGATGTAATAGAATAACAAATACCAAAGACACTGGAAACAACATGAGAACTGGCATAAGCATTCAACAAGGCAGGAGAAGGAGGTGGTACTGAAAGGTGGTAAAGTGTTATATATGAAACTTTATCAGTACTGGAAACCACAGAGCAAAAATTTATATACAAAAATAATGCCTCATGGGGGCTGGAACGGTAGCACAAGTGATAAGACGTCTGCCTTACATGTGCTAGCCTAGAACAGACTGCGTTTTGATCCCCCCGGTGTCCCATATGGCCTTTCCAAGCCAGGATTGATTTCTGAGTGCATAGCTAGGAGTAACCTCTGAGAGTCACGGGGTATGGCCCAAAAACTAACTAACTAACTAACTAACTAACTAACTAACTAACTAACTAACTAACTAAATAGTGTCTCATGTAGAAAGAGACAGTGGGAAGCAAATAGGGAAGTATTTGCCATGGAAGTAAACACTTGTGAAGAGATCAGTGTTGAAACAATATATTCCTGAAACCCAATTATGAATAACTTTGTCATTTAATTGTAACTATATAAAAATAGAATAAAATTAAATTAAAAGGTGGGAGAGGAGACTGGGACTGGCTGCACCCAGAAGACTCCACATGCCAGTTTTTCTGTGTCTCTTCAGCTGGTATGTCAGGGGCTCTGGGCAGGACAGCTAGCCATAGGACCCCTGGGCTGACCATTTAGTCCAGGGGACTGAGGCCCCCCACAGCAGGCGGGTCTTCAGGACCACGCCTGGTTAATTGGGCCCTGGGGGTGGGGAGGGAGAAATTCCTCCCATCTGATGTCGAAGGTCTCCAGAAGGGTCCAATTTTGGTGTGTTGTGAGCTGCACATTTTTTCTAAGGCTGTCTCTGGCAATATCTTTTTAGTCTACATGTCCAAAATCGCGTGGGGGGCACACTATATGTTAATAATATATCCCATCCTTAAGTTATGTTTTGTGTATGTAGAATGTCCATCTGGTATTCTGCCCTCTCGCACGCCCCTGTAAAGCTCATTTTCACTTTTCAACTCTATCACCCCAAACCTTCAGTACCCCCCATTTACCCTTTTTAATTTCTGTTCTGCAGATTCCTAATTACACACCAACGTGTTTCACTGGATTTCACAAACCCCAACTATTTCAAAAGACAAAAAATGTACACGTATGACTTTGAATATTTTATATCTATTTTCTTTGACAGCTATACTCTTACTAAATATTCTCGTAAATAGTGAAGACTTTCCCCCACTTTTTATCTTTTCTTCTCCTTGTGAACTTTACAATAAGAAATATTCGGTGAAAGAGTCCCTCAGTCTAATTCTTATGTTTAAACACGTCATGGGGAGTTTTATACATGTTCTTGCATCTCCTATATGGGCCTATAAAGCCATGTGGCATTGTTCCTTGTTTGCATAGACACATTAAAAAGGGAAATACCTACACTCAAATAAATTCTTATGTAATAGAGATTGGAACTCCCAAATCTTGTAGTGCAATGGGACCTTACACCCTGATCATTGGCATAACGACCTGGCACAGGCCTCTCCATTCTCCATCACCCCTGAACCAGGAAAGCTACCTATGAAACACCCAAGGTTTTTT
>PVKC010039459.1:0-12540 GCA_004027635.1 Crocidura indochinensis | reverse complement strand
TTCAAACCGATGACCTTTTGCATGAAAGGCAAACGCCTTACCTCCATGCTATCTCCCAGACCCCAAGATAGTGATTGAAATCTTTAAGAGAGTAATTCTACTTCCTATAAAAATATAACCAAAATTGAAGGTGCTAGAATGTGCCAGTTCTATTTTCAAAGTATTTAGGAGTCTATAAAATAGTCTCTATAGTAGCTATACAAATTCTAATCCCATTACTAGGCCAATAGCTAAAACATGGATTTTCCATAGCCATGCCAACGATTGTGTTTTGCCCTCTGATAATACCCATATTATCTGCAGCCGCAGGGGTTGCAGGGATCTCGGTGCTGCTGCCCATCCTGCCAGTCCCCTAATTTTTTTTGAACTGGATCCATGGTTGTAATTTCAGACTTTTTAAAAAAATTCCCAAATGCAGGCTTTTGGTCCCAAAGATAGAGGTGCCTTTGGGCACAGACAGAGATTCAGCTCATCATGACATGAGGATGCTTGGGATTGGGAGTCTGGGAATCTATGCCTGCAGAGACAGGGCTGGGAATCTAGGAATGAGTCAGTCACGAGTGTAGACGGGCAGGAGTAAGATTATATACTTGTGATTTTCAGTCTCATTTTCTAACGAGAATGATGTATTTTCTTGTATGCCTTTGTCATCCGTATGTTCCTTTTTTTAAAGCCTATTCGGGTTGTAAGTCAATTTTTTATTGAATTTGATTTTTTTCTATAACTGGGTCCTTTATATATTTTAAATATTATTTTTTTATCATTGTATTTGCAAATATCTCTTTATCATAGGTTACATTTTAATTATGTTGATGACTTCCTTTACTGTGCAAATACTTTTTAATTTGTTGTAGTCCCACATATTTATTTTTGCTTTTAGTTGAGACTTTTTCTTGAGCCTTAGGCAGGTGCCAACAAGAAAAAAAATAGTAGTGAGAATCAATATCAAGGAGCTTTTCTCCTATGCTTCCTTCTTACAGTTTTAGGTTCTGTATTTAAGTCTTTAATACATTTTAAGTTAATTTTAGTGATGGAGTATGATAGGGGTTAAATTCCATTTTTTGTTTTTGGGCCACACCCAGTGGCACTCAGCGGTTACTTCTTTTTCAGGCTCTTTAATGAAATTGAAAAATCAGGAACACTCCCAAAAAGTTTTTATAAAGCTAACATCACCCTCATACCAAAAGTAGACAGAGATGCTGCAGAAAAACTACAGACCAATATCCCTGATGAACTCAGATGCAAAGATCCTCAACAAAACTCTGGCAAATGGGATCCAACGCTTCATCAAGAAGGTCATACACCACAACCAAGTAGTCTTCTTTCTTAACTAAAATTTTGTCAATTTTTTAAATCTAGTCTTTAGGCAGGGGATATGATGTAGTGATACGGCATATTTATTATATATGTGGGTCTGTAAGTTTAATCTCCAGCACACATATACACAAGCAGCCACATACTCTTAATAACCTAGCTTTTATTTATTTATGTATTTATTTAATTTGTTTTTGGGGCCACGCCCAGTGACGTTAAAGGGTTACTCCTGGCCACGCAATAAGAATCATTCCTAACTCAGAGGACAATATGGGATGCTTGGAATTGAACTGAGGGCTGTCCTAGATCGCTGTGTGTAAGACAAACGCCCTACCGCTGTTCTATCACTCTGACCCAATAACCTAACTTTTTTTTTTTTTTTTTTGGTTTTTGGGTCACACCGGGCAGTGCTCAGGGGTTACTCCTGGCTCCATGCTCAGAAATTGCTCCTGGCAGGCACGGGGGACCATATGGGGCACCGGGATTCGAGCCGATGACCTTTTGCATGAAAGGCAAACGCCTTACCTCCATGCTATCTCCCGAGCCCCAATAACCTAACTTTTAATTTTTCTGATATTTCCCATTATTTTCTAGCTTGTTTCATTTAGTTCTTCTGATCCTTATCATAGCCTTCTTTCTGATAGCTCTGGTATTTATTCTTCTCTGCTTTCTTGAGGTAGAAAAGAGTATTCTTCTTTGTGATATTTTTTTCTGACCATACGCATGTATTACTATTAGTTTCCCCTTTTGAAACTGCTTTTGCTAAATATAAGCATTTTTATATTTGCATCTTTATTTTCTTGAAATCTTCCCCTTAATATTTTACTTTAATCCATATTTTTCATTGTGTTAGTTAAGATCCATTCATTTTTGAATTTTCTAGTTTTCCTTCTATTACTGATTTCCTATTTAACAACATTGTGATAATAAAAGATACTTTATTACCTTCATTAACTCTAGTCTTTTAATTCAGATTTATTTTTTAACCTTAAATGTCATGTACCCTGGCAAATATTTGCTGTGTGTTTGATAAGGATGTAATTTCAACTGCTTTTCGATGGATATTCTGTATATGTCTGTTGAATCCATTTAGTTTAGGGGACTAATTAAGTCCATTTTTAAAATCAAATTTATGTCTACATGGTCTATCTATTCTTGAAAGAGAACTGTTGGATTTCTCTACTATGTGTTGCTGTCTACATATTCCTTTATTGTTAGTATTTGCTTAAAATATTTAGGCATTCTGCCGTCTAGTCCAACCTTTATGGAAAGCGATATGGAGATTCTTCCAAAAACTGGAAATTGAGCTCCCATACGATCCAGCTATACCACTCCTAGGGATATGATGTTAGATGAATATAAACTTGCTACTTTTGATTAAATCCCCCTTTATTACATGAGAAAAGAATTCAATTCCTGTTATATTCTGTTATTTTAACTATATCATTTGTCTGATCTAAGTATAACTATTCTTGTCCTCTTTTGGTTTCCATTTTCAAGGAATGTTTTTTCACTTTGAGACTATTAAAGCTGAAGTGAGTTAGTCAACAACATTAATTTGTAAGCCTCTTGATTGGAAAGTTCAACTAGTTATATTTAAAGTAATTATTGAGGGGCCCGGGAGATAGCATGGAGGTAAGGCGTTTGCCTTTCATGCAAAAGGTCATCGGTTCAAATCCCGGTGCCCCATATGGTCCCCTGTGCCTGCCAGGAGCAATTTCTGAGCATGGAGCCAGGAATAACCCCTGAGCACTGCCGGGCATGACCCAAAAACCAAAAAAAAAATAATAAAGTAGTTATAGATAAGTAAAGATTTAGAAACGTCATGTTCCTGGCTATTTTCTGTATTTGCGGTTATCATGTTACTTTTTTCCACTTTAACTATTCTTTGTGAATTTTTTTCTCTAATTTATACTTTAATTTCATTATTTCTATGTTCTTCATATCTACTGAAGGATTATGTTTTGTATATGATGTGATGGTTATTATATTGATTAGAATACATATACTTAACAATTTATTTTAGAGTAAACTAATAAATTTGAATGTAAAAGATTTTGTCCTTAATTATTCTTTCACATATTCTACTTCTGATCTTATGATACTATATAATCATTAATATATTATTATACTTAGAGTTGTTTTATAATTTTGTCCAACATTTCTGCCACTGGATAGACCAGGAGACTGATTTTATGGGAATGTGGGGTAATAGATAACAGACAAGCACTAGGTCTGGGGTCAACAGTAAATTTAAATACCCACATCATTCTCCTTCTCTCACAGGTAGACATCCTTCCGGTGTTTGGAGGAGAGGAATAATGTGAACCTATCTTTCCAAACCCTATGGCATCTTTTTACATTTCTGTATTTCATTCTAGGTTTATATTATTCACCAAGAACCTTAGCTCTGTGAAAGCATTTCAATATTTAGATACTTTGTGAAAATTATATATCTGAGAGAATAGAGAAAGAAAATATCTATGATGTCATTTGGATGACATCATTCCTTCCAAATCTTTTCTTAGTAACAGGTCATGAGAAGAAAATTTGGCACACTTCATTTAATGTCACCAATAGCCCAGCTTGGGGGTGTGTGCTTTCTTTTGCTTTTACTTCATAACACTCTGCTCTAGTTTGCCTATGTCCCTCATTAGGGAACAAACTACCTTTATTTTTCACATTTCTTCACTGCCCTGTTCTGCTTTTCTTTTGTGTTCCCTCACTCTCTACCTTCCTCCACTCACATTATATTTAGAATCATTACCCTTCCTCAATCAAAGCATTTAAAGTCACAAAGAAAAGAAAAATCATTGACAAAATATCCAGTATTTAAATCCTGAAAGGCAAAACATTCAGGTCACTGGTTGCCAAGTCAACTGACAACACTTGTCCTTCATAACAGAGAAGCTAGCAACAGAGAATGATAGAACTGCTTCTAGTAGTTTCTTCACAAAAGTACAGATCAAAGTCTGTGTTTAACAGTAGATTAAAAATTCTGCTTTCTATGATGAAAAAGGAAATGCCCAATGTAAACACCAAAAAATATCCAATGTGGCTCACCTCTTGAGCCACATTATACTTAGATTTTCAGGGCCTGTGAACACCCTCTTTTAAGGACTCTAGATGCATTTAGAGTTTATAATCGTCTTAAAAAAAGATTTTTTCCCGATCTTCAATTTATTCCCAGCCCCTGACTGATGGCCCTCAGCATGTTTTATCTGAGTCCATACATTTTTATGAGAGCTAATGTTCAAAACAGGTGCTCTGTATGACTGTTCTCCACAATGCACAGCATTCAAACACTTTGGGGTTTAATAATATCTGAAGTCAGAAGTCAAACTTACTGGTTTTAGTTCTGACTCCAGCATTAATCTACCCTTTATCTTGGGCATATCAGTTATGTTCTTACTATTTCCTTATCTAGATTCAAGCTCATCCAATCTCTTTAGTAAGTCAGAAAATGTTGTAGATAAGGAGAAAATACATTACCCTGAATACTTTGAATTGCTTAAGTAAAAAAACTGATAATTGATAAGATGATCATTCTTACTATTTTCATTAAGAATACATAAAGATTGCCTCCAGAGAATAGTGAGACATTGCCATACCTTAAAAAGCTGATAGCTGTTATGTAACCCTTGTAAGCACAGTAGCCTATATCACTGAGTAAATTGCACACTCTTAGGGCATAACCTGGTGAAATTATCTCTCTATAGCAAAAAAATGAATATATAAATCAAATTTTCACAGATTTATAAATTTGATTTAGCCCTTATTTTGTGCTTTAAATGGGCTATAATAGTAATTCATTTAAGGAACACAATTTCAATGAGCTGGAATGTTAATATAGGTGTTTGCCTTAGCATGCAGTCAACCTGGATCAGTTCCATCACCAGAAGCTATTCCTGAACACTTCCAGTATGTCTTGAAACCTACCCTCAAAGAAATTATTTTTTTAAAAGTTCTTTTCCTTCTTATTTTTAAATTTGTATCTCGGGTAGAATAAACCTCCTACCACCTCACCATACATTCAATCATGGTCCAGAAATTAGTGAAATCCATTGCAGAGAAAAAATGAAGTGACTTTAGTTATGATTCTTATTTAATTGGCTGCCTTTTCACACAATGTGTATAGCATACAAAATGAAGTAACTTAAAACATATCTCCTGCTCCTTTGCTTGATTGGCCCCTTGTCAGTACAGATTCCTTCTCATTCCTTATTCCCAGTAAGGCTGATTGCCATAACTGCATGCCTCGAACCCTTTGTTAGAACATATCCTATTGAAAGTTGGAAGGGGAGAATGTTCTAGACGTTGCTTCCCTACTTCCATTTGGCTCAGTAATGATTTTCTAGCAGAGACTACAGACAATTCGCACCTCCGCCACTCCAGTGTTCAGAGGTTTCGCCTTAGGCCTTTGAAGGGGTCTAAGAATAGTAACAACTTTCTACGGCCGCTAATCTTTGGTATTTCAGTTTTTTCCTTCTTTCATCCTTTCTTCTGCTTATTTTTTAATGTATTATTTCTCTATGCAAGCATCTTCACACAAACCTTTGGAGTGAATTCTTTCATGTGGGAACCCTAATAGATTCATATGATAAAATGTAATGTTCATCTTGAATCAACTTAAACCTAAACACTGTACTCTTCTGGAAAGACTTCTCAAATGCCAATTTATCCTTTAAAATCACCTTAAAGACTTTGATAGATTTTTTTCAAGGGAATAGAGCTGAGTTACCATCACAAAGTATCCTTGCCCCCCTTGCAAATAGTTAAAAATCACTGCCCTATATGTACTTTGGTAGGCATATCTTTTTATTTGGGTCAGCACTGTCTAATATTATTCCTATTTGCCATGTAAATTTTTATCTTGTCACCTGTATAAAGCTGCAGTGTGTTTGAAGAGAGAAACTGTTTCACAGAACTTGTATTTCCTTAAAGTTTTAAAACCAGTAGCAAGCACAGAATTAACAAAAAGTAGTAGGCACCCAACATTCAAAAGTCTTGTGCAGAGACATAGAATAAAAATCAAGGAGTGCATAAATCTAAACATTTCAGATAAATTGGTGTTTTTTTGAATAATTCTTTATAAAGTTATACTTGACCTATAGTTAGTCTACTATTGCCTTAGTTATACAGTCTGTTCTATAAAACAGTACAGACTTCTCTCCTGAGCACTAATAGTAATGATTCCTAAAAGCAGAGCTAGGAATATGCCCTGAGCACTGCTAGGTATGGCCTCAAAACAAAAACAAACAAAAATACAGATCTGTGCAGTGAAAATAACCTCATAGTTAGACTATGAATTGGATAATATTTCACATATATAGGGAAATAGTGCAGAGAGAATAGAGTATTACAATGCTGAAAGAATATATGAAAACAGAAAGGAAAAATGGAATAAACTTTAAAGTACAGATAAAAAAATTGACCTTTGAAATAATATAACAAATGCATTAAAATAAACATGATTATTTTAACTTAGAAAATCCTGGTTCAGGAGAGATATAGGAGTTAACATATGCGTCTTGCATGTTGTTGATGCTAGTTTAATCCTCAGCACTGCATAGGATTTCCAAAGCATTACCAGGAGAGGCCCCTGAAGCATAGAGCCAGAAGCAGCCCCTGAATAGTGCCAGATATTTCCAAGCTCCCCCAAATAGGTTAATAAAATATAAAATTCTATATAGTAAACAAGATCATCCTACATTAATCATTGAATGCAATTTAGTCTAAATTAAAATAACAAGATTGGCTAAGGTACTTTTAAAATTCCTTTATTCATCAACTACATATTGGAGAGTTATTTATGCCAGCTACTATGTTACTCTTGAGAAAAACCAGTGCAGTAAAAATACGATATTATGGCAATTCAATTTGTAAAGATTGATTTTTCAATAAATGGTATTGAAATAGCAAACATTTTCAGGAAACAAAATTGTTGTAATCCTCATGCAACTCTGATTTAAATTGTGATATGTCAAAATAGAAAACGCTAAAACATTATTAACTATCATAAAATATGAATAGTTTTATATTTTTAGTTTTTCTTTGTACATATAAACAATTATAGGATATTATTATGGGCTAAGTCTTTCTAATTAAGGGAAAAGCATGAAAGCCATAAAGGTAAGTCTATAATTTATTAAATAACTCTTTGCCTGATCTCCATGGGCCAAAATTGGATTAAAAAAAGGAAAATCAAAAGAGCTCCAAAAATATAAAAATACAGCAACATGCTCAACAATTGAAGTGTAAATTCCTATAAAATAAATTGACAGTAACAAAAAAATGACTATACACAGAAAATGAGAAAAGAATTGTCAGGCAATTCACAAGAGAAGAAGCATAAAAAACTTAAGAATAAATAAAGAAATCCCTAACGTTTACCAATTTGTAAAACACATATAGCATAGTTTAAAATAATTAGATAGGAGGTCAGTGAAGTAGTACAGCAGGTAGGATGCTTGTCTTGTATGCTGCTTACTTGCATTCAAACCCCACACCATTAGGAGTGATCCCTGAAAACAGAGCCTGGAGTAAACTATAAGTACCACCAGGTCTAACTATATATATGCTTATATGTATATACTATATATATGCTTATATGTATATATAAGCATATATATAGTTTATATACTTAAACTATAAATACCACCATGTCTAACCAAATATAAACAATAAAATATATAATCATATTAAAAGTCCTTAAAAACTTTAATTAACTAGGTTTTATTAAGATATAGTGAGAAGATATGTTTGGCAAAAATCATAAAATTATACTTTTAGTAGCAGTCTTTAATTATCACAAATTTTAATTTAAAATAGTTAACTGAGTATTTTGTAAAGGTCTTATTATACATATTCGGGTCTTCTTATACATATATTTTTCATGTATTAGGATTTATTTCAGATGCTCTAATAGGAAATAAAGTGGTATAAATAAGAGTATTATTTTTCTGCCAAGTAACAGAAGTTTCAAGTTTTACTGTCTTAAGAATCGCTATGGCAACAATAACCTAGAAGTCATTGTTAACCCTGATCATCAGAGGTCCAATCTATGAATATTTTCTATTTTATACTATTTAATATGTTTCCATTTTCAATGTTATTTCATGGACCAAATACCTGCAGTGATGCAAATCATCATATTTGTTTTCAATAACAGGGAAAATAAAGGGGAAAAGACCTAAAATTGAGTCATTCAAGCAAAGGTCATTTGACTAAGATACAACTTAATCAAAATCAGTCAGGATGTTTGGGAGAGAATATTACTAAAGCTAGCTTTTCTTACACAGCAAAAAAACCCCAAGTCATTGATCCAGAGTGTGCTCAATAGCTCAATAATGTAGTCAAGTCCACAGATTCTTTCACATTGCCAGGTGATGGCAATTCACATTTTGTGCCATGACGACCATTTTCCTTCCCTTCATGATTGCAAGTCATCTGTAGCCATTCAGACCCACAGGATACACAAACCTCGATTGTACAATGTGGAGGATGAGATGGAATGAAAGGATGGGAGGAGTTCTCTGCTGCAGGTTTGCTGATATCAGTGAGGACTGCGATGCAAAAGATTTGGCAGGATTTTTTTTCCCTCAAACTTTTATCATATGAGAATCTGGGAAATAGAATTTCTATGTACTCTTTGACATTCTTATGGTAGAAGAAATATAATTATAAAAGAAAAGATGGGGCCCGGGAGATAGCATGGAGGTAAGGCGTTTGCCTTTCATGCAAAAGGTCATCGGTTCGAATCCCGGTGCCCCATATGGTCCCCGGTGCCTGCCAGGAGCAATTTCTGAGCATGGAGCCAGGAGTAACCCCTGAGCACTGCCGGGTGTGACCCAAAAACCAAAAACCAAAAAAAAAAAAAAAGAAAAGAAAGGAAAGGAAAGTAAAGGAAAACACTAAGCCAACATCATTGGTAGGTAACCAATAGATTCTGCCTTGTATGTTTAGAGAAGAAAGAGCTCATGAAAGATTGAATTAGTTTTAGAGAAAAGATGGTCAATATCGAGAGGTGAGTTTTTGGAAATTCTGAAACACTGTTGAAGATTTCGAGAGAAATAGAATGCCTGTCTCAAATACAGTCACGGAGTGGGACATGAGAGAAATAGAGGGCGTTGGTGATAGGATTATTGCACTGGTGAAGGGGAGGGTGTCCTTTTATGTAACTGAAACCCAACTGCAAACATGTTTGTAATCACGATGCTTAAATAAAGATATTAATAAAAAAGAATTTATAAGTACTCAATGTTAAGTACTGAAAAGTGAACAGGACAGATGCAAATTTCCTTAAAAATTTATAAAAAAAACAAATATATATAAATATATATTTATATGCGTTATCAGGAAGAACTAAAATGAAGAATGCTGAAAGATGAAGGTTTCTCACTGAGATGAAGTAGTTAAAATCTCATTGGAGACAAAGTAGGAAAATAGATAAGGAAAGTCTTTTGGAGAAAAGTTCTGCACAGCAACACTTTTGGTTTTTTGGGTCACACCCGGCAGTTCTCAGGGTTACTCCCGGCTCCATGCTCAGAAATTGCTCCTGGCAGGCACGGGGGACCATATGGGGCACTGGGATTCGAACCGATGACCTTACCTCCATGCTATCTCCTGGGCCCCACAGCAACACTTTTAATGCAGTTTTAGGCAAATTCTGTGGAATACAGCAGTCTTTTCTCAAGAAGTCAGTTCCTCTGAGCAATTCTTTCTATATCTTGTGTGCGATTGCTAGGCATCCTTCGAAACAGGCACCCTATAAAGCAACTCCTTCAGGGACAGTTATAGGGATGAACCCAAGAACACACATAGAAGAAGACAATAGATACCTAAATGTACTTTTCATCTATTTTGAACAAGAAAGTGTATTTATATAAATACATATACATTTGATTGTGTAATACATATTGGATGAGGTACAAAATATTAACATGCAAATAACTGACTTAACCATTAGTCTCTGAATTCTCTATTGAAAAATTATGTTAATTTTTGTTCTACCATCCGGAAACTTCTGATACACCTCGCCTTTGATTTGGTGGGATCAGTTAATATTTGAAAAAGTAATAGCTTGTTTATATATACATAATGTCTAATGTTCCACAGTCTTCTGTGGAACATAATAAAACAAACCAGACCTGTATCTTAAAGATTTATGAATAATTACATGCTTTGTGGTACTTTTTGTGCTAGAGATATAATTTATCAATTGAGAAATATTTTATCTTTGTATACAAGTGCACAAAATTATGAAAACCTTTAGCAAAAACATGCATTGAGGCATGAGAACAAGTAAAAAGTTTGTGGTAAATGCGTTGGCTGGCGTTGGTTAAATTCTTGCCACTCCATTGTCCTCCAAACACTCTCAGAGTGTATCCCAAGCACCATACAAAGATATGTCAGCATGCACTTTGAAAATGTTGGCCAAGAATTTCTGGTAAGAGTTTTGGGGCCTACTGAACACTGCTAGGGAGCTAAAATGCTTTGAATTAATTCCTTAGTATTTCACAATTTTCCATGACTATATCATAATCGCAGATTAGTCTATTATCTATTAGGTGCTTTCAATATGGGAGTTTTATTCTTCATTGAAATAATAGTTCTTTTTTCTTTTAAGATAAAAATGATTCACAGATGAAAGTAGCTAATATTGCTGCTTAAATTGTAGGTGCCTCGTGGGAAAAGTCCAAGGGTCCACTTATTCTTGAATTCAGGATAATGGGTCTTTTACACTTTTAGAGCTGATTTCTGGAATTAAACACAGTAATATAGAAGTAAAGCTTCTTAGCTAATTTGTAGTCTGACTAATTGTTTCACGATATTTTGAGTTCAATGTTTCGATGAATAGGAGTACAGCCAAATGCTTTTCAGAAACTACTCGCTTACAGCAGTAAGAGCATTTATTGGAGGAGGATCCTGGGGAACTGCTGAGTGGAATATGAATTTTGACACTCATCAATTTTTAAATTGGTCAGTGAAAATTGACCATATCAATAATCTTCATCCTATTAATGATAATTGAAGTCTCATTTCTATTCAAACATTTTCAGATATTAATGAGTTTATAAAGATATTTGATATCTACACCATACAGTTCGAATAATGTCAGTTCCACTTTGTTTAATTTGCATCCATTAATATACAACTATATTAGATATCAGAGAAATCAGGATAGAAGGAATCTATGTATGTTGAATAAATAAACAGACTCTTCTAATTTTCTAATTCAGTGTCAATGCATTACTTCAATAGTTTATTCTCGATTAGCAAGATTTACAATACTGCCAATGATCATCTTCATAGTTATATGAACATACATGCTAACACTATTGAGGAAACTAATTAATGATAGGGCAGGAAAGATAATAGAGAATGTATGACACTTGCCTCACACACAACCAACACAGATTCAATCAATATTACTGCATATGTTCCCTTGAGCCCCACCTTAATACTTCCTGAGTACAGCCAGATGTTGCTCAAAAAATTAGGGAGAGAAGGAAGGAAAAAAGGAAGGAAGGAAGGAGGAAAGGAAGGAAGGAAGGAGTGAAGGAAGGAGGGAAGGAAGGAAGGAAGGAAGGACGGAAGGAAGGAAGGAAGAAAGGAAGGAAGGATGTTATAGGGCCATTATTTCAGGGAATTTTTCACCAAGTAATGGTAATACACTTCTATAAAGTCATCTTTGCAGTCTGCTTAAAGGGCCCTATCTGGGGCTAGTGATAGAATCAGTAACTACAAAATAGTTTTTCTCTAACTGAAGATAACCAGAAGTTTTGGGGCTTGAACAATACGTCATTTGGACTTTGGACTTTTTTCAGTTGTTGCATGAATAGAGATATGCTTGTGTATTCATAAGTATGAGCATGGGCAGGTCTTATAAGAAAAGAAGATACTGTTCAAATAAACCTATATAACTATCAGTCTTGGGAGCTTCAGAGATAATACAGAAGATAATGCACTTGCCTTGCTTGTACCTGACCAAGGGTCCATTCCTGGTCCCATATTTGGTTACCTGAGATGCATCAGGAATGATCTCTAAGTCCAGAGTCACGAGTAAGCCCTGATCACTGCCACATATGGACAAATACATTTTTAAAAACAACCTGTAATTTAACATTCAAGGCAAATATAGGGACTGGGACACTTTTTGGCTATTCTACAAGAAGCCTGCAATAGTTCCTGCTCTGCCATGATGGTAATCTAATGACAACCTAG